>JAHFZB010000514.1:0-42765 GCA_036884735.1 Huso huso
TTTTGACTTGCAGACACAACACAAAAGAATAAATAAAGGATAATCAGTTTTAAACTATTTAAGATTATCTTAAACTTTGCACATTTGCATTTCAAAGCCACCCAGTAAACTGCTTAGGAATGCAATATTTCTATGACAGACTTAATTTTTTTTGTTAAAAACTATTGACAATTATTAAACACTATAACTAAAACAACTCATAGGAGGGAAATCACATGAAGCAGCTTTTAGAGGCTGACTGTGACCTGGAAGGGTGACTGTAGGTAGCCGTGTGGTGATGCCAGGCCAGATGCAGATGAAGAGAAACAAACAAGCAAGATTGCGGTGCAAAAAGTCACTGCGGCACCGTTATTTTTTAAAAACAAAATGAATAAAATATTTTAACAAAACACTGCTCACAGAGAGCGAAAACAAAAATCAAACAAAACAAATTCGACTATAGGTCAGGCTAAACTGTTTCACTGTTCTACAGGTTTTTTTAATTTTCTTCTCTGCTCTCCCGTACTTCTCCCCTCTGTACTTCCACCCTTAACCGAGAGCACTGCAGGTTGTACCCGTAGCCGGGAGGGGTTTAACTAGCTAGTAATTATTCTTTACCTCTCGGCCACAGTCTGCACGAGTTTATTTAATTTTGGATGAGGCTTCCCATCCGTTGCAAAACAAAAGTTACGGCTTCTAGCCGTCATATGCATAAATGGTTAATAAAATAATAATGGCTATGCCGTCATATTTACATCGTGGGCACACAATAATAATAAAACAAATATATTTTTATATTAGCAGGGCTTTGCCCTGCCATCTTTTAATGTGCACGGCCTCCTGCTGCTCCTGTTACATATCTCTCAGCAATGCACACTTAGTCCCATCCCGCGAAGAGGGAAGTGCGGTCCATGGGGCGGCCATGGTGGGAGGTCCTCCTTCCCATTGCTGAGGGGAGGGTCAGTCCATAGTCCGGCACCCTGGCGGGACCGACCCAGCGACAGGGACCCAGGCGCATTGATGGGGCGTCGGGAGCGCAGGCGACCGGTCGGCTGCAGCCCCAGAAAGCAGAGCCCAGGCGACAATGCAGCGACATCTGGGCAACCAGGGGAGTGGGAAGCTCAAAAGGTAAAGCAAATATGCCTAGTGACATTAAGCAGGTACGGAGGATGCTGAGCTGAATGAGACTAAACCAACAATCGCACACTGACAGGAAGCTCCAGGGCTTTGTTGTCTTTCTGTAAAATCATGGTTGACTCAAAGTGTGCCTGTCAAAGCAGTGATTATGTGTGGCTGTTGCTGAAGCCAGGAGTAATCAGTGAGGCAGATGGGGTTAAAACAACAGTATGCTGCTGTGACCATTGCTGCAGACTCAGAAAACAAGATAACGCATTTTCTGTGCACATGCACTTTTTTCAGGGACAGCAAAGTTTTGATTTAAGGTTTCATGCAAAATTGCTCAGTGAAAGATTTCCATTACTATCATATTATTAATATTTATTTTGCCTTCCAGACACATATCGAAATCTCAAGGCATTTCATGATTCACTTTTCCTGGTTCCAAAATGTTTCCAATCTTTTCCATGAACAACAATGTTTAGAACTGCTAAAATATAATGTCCTTGACATCCTTTTTATGATGATGAATATATTAGAAGCTGTTTTGTTGCCTATTTATGCTTTTTTTTTTTGGCAGAACCAGCTCAGTGGTTATTTACACATAAGTTAAAGGTAGACAATGGCGGCGTTTACATTCACAAGTCATGATAGCCTCACGACGTGTTTGCCGTATTTTCGTGAAATGTACATATGCAGTTCTGATTTAGGAAAATAATTGTCCGTACCAATGCAGATTACCAATTCATAGTCATTTAGGAGGGAATATTTAAATGTCTGTGTCTGCTTACTAAGTAGGGAAAAGAATGACTCCTGAATATCGTGAGGAGAGTCATGTTGCTACGAAGATAAAAAAAACATTTAGCAAGAGAAATGAATTCACGTGTTGTCGCAATACACATTCTGACTACAATCCGCATTAGCTACTTGTTTGTCTGGTTACCTTCCAACACACATACACAAAATTATATAAATATAATTTCACTAAGTAACACCTTTACTACTTAGTATTTATATTTGTATGTGTGTGTGTGTGTTTTGGAACATCTACAAGCTACAATATTCAATTTTTATTTTTATATACTAGACTGTTGTTATCTCTACTTGACCTGGCAGCCATCACCTTCGCTTTGCACACGGAATGAACTGGGAAAACCAGTAGGAGAGATTTCATCCTGAAGCTAGCCACAGCTTCAGCAGAAAACATTTTCAAAATGGGTAAAGTTGCAGGTTGCAGCAGCTCAACCTGGATTCTGTGTCATGAGTGACACACACACAAGAGAAATGATATGTTACTTTGATTAAAAAACATTTTGTTTTAACAGTTTTGTGTGTATATAAAACTGTTGCCAATTTCCGTATACATACTAGTTTCTTTTTGAAATGTTTATTTTATAATAGTTTTTCATTTTTTGAAGTAGTGCTTTTGCGTGTAGTAAGAAAAGAACCCTTTGTGTTCAATTGTTTATTTAAATACAGCTTTCTCGCTGTGCAGATGTTTGATATGAGTGCTTGAAAAAACTTTGAGTTGTATCCGGATAGTTTGTTCTTCATTTTAATATTGATGGTGTTTAAAACACCGCGTTGTATGTAAGGAATGAACCGCGGCAGTTCTAGTGTTGAAGAACTATAAATGTACATTTTTGTGTGTGTGTGTGTTGGGGGGGATGTTTCATAGCCTTTCTTGCTGAGATTACGTGAGATTCAGTCAGAAGAATGGGATTTTGACTGTTGAAATCTTGTAAGCCACAAGCACGATTCCTGCTCCAGTTTACATGGGTTTTTTACAGCTATTTTTATCGTGGAAAGCGATTGATCCTGTCCTTGAAGTCGCTGGGCTGACAAAAAGGCCCTTTGTTGTTTCACGATGTATTCGCTTGACAATGTCACACAGTCATGACCAGTGGTAGTGCTATATTTAAAGTGAGGGGTCTATTTTCACCCCTGCCCCCCCCCCGCCCCCGCCTCTCAACCCTACCACGCCACTCTGTATTTCCTGCTTTCCATACACTCAACAGAACTGCAGTTTATCAATTAGTAGTTACGGTATTTGAAACGGCTAACAAGTGTACCAATTGATTATAAATTCAGACAATCAGGTATTGATATTATTGTAAAGCAAACCAGATTTATATAAAAGATAAATAAACAAATACTGTACATATTTTCACAACCAGTTTCATACACTCACACACATGATTAAAACGCTGTCATTATTATTATTATTATTATTATTATTATTATTATTATTATTAATCCTATGCGTAACACCCCAACCCCTCTTCTCATATATTGAATGGTTTGGTCCAGAGAATCAACTCGTCTCACTGTCCTATTGCAGCGGCTTAAGAGCTAATGAGACTGAGGTTTTAAACAGAAGTGCATCCGTTAGCAAAAAAGATGTAAGGCCACAGGTACCCTTTATTTGTTTGTTTACATTGAGTTGTATCTTTAAATAAATGTTTAGCTTATATTATCTACATAATTTCTTATATATGGGTCTCCAAAATAAGAACTGTTCCAATTATTACATCTGACTGTAAAACGCTGACACCTCAGCACAGCACTGATACAGGTTGTCTTCTTTGCTACTTTTTTCATTATTTATCTATCAGGATTTCTTATGGTTATTGTATTCTTTGCTTATTTGTATGGGTTATACACATGTATATCTCCATATTAACAGGTGTAAAACAGTTCAATATTCTTATGGAAGCACGGAAGCGCGCCCCGGCCCAAGAGTGGGGGGGGCGGCGCCCCCCGTGTTACACCACACCCCTGGTCATGACTGTAGAGTCAATTTTCACATGCATGTAAGCCAAGCCACTGATGCAATAAAAAGAAAACAGCAACTTCAGTCTGCCTGCAGTGAAAACAGCAAATTAATTTTAGAGTGTAGATTACAGATTAACTCTAAATGCAGTCAAACTTGTTCTAACGATCATCTGTATAAGTGACCACACTGATGAATCACCATGTTACATATTTCCATGTAAAATCTCCAGGATTGGAAACCAGCTGGTTATAAAGACCGCTTTTTCCCCCCTTTAGTGGTTGTTTAACTGACTGCATCAAGAACTGCATGTAAACAGTTAAAGTATGATTTAACTGCAGTAATAACCACTCTTTTCTATTGTTCCCAATGCATGCACTCCAAAGACGCCTTCTTAATACAGGTAGCAGCAGCAACAACATGAAATAAAAATGGAAGTGTTTTTCTTTGCAATCATTGAGATGGTGAGATTACATCTGTAGAACAGAGGCATTGAGAGGGGAAACTTATTTTTATTTTTTTATTTAGTGTGTCTAATTATAATTTTTCCCATTTTCTCCCAATTGCCCAATCGCTTTTCTCCTCACTGCAGCAATTCCCACATGGCTCGCTGCATAAACACCTTGATGAGCATGTTTAGACATTCTATTGCACTTGACAAGAAACTTTACATCTTTGCAACAGATAGCCAGCTTTACCCTCAAATAGTCGTCCTATCTAAATTACTGCAGATTCTGACAACAAAGTTTTCTCTGGCTTATCACGTTTAGTTAATAACTGAAGCCTGGTATTTTTAGCCCTTGCTGGTTATCAAAGCCCAGAAAGAGCGAGGCCTGGGAATTCACTGAAAACCTTCAGGAACACAGATATGCAAAGGAGGAGGTATGGACTAGTTGAGAGTACCAAGCACAAGTCATCAGTTCAACAACATGACACGATAAAGCAAAGTGTGTTCACTCCCATTGAGCATTGCTTCTGGGCGACAATTTCCCGATTCTAGATATATTAACTATGCGTTTATTGTTTTATTGAGAAGAAGGGGTAGGAGGGGATGAAGAGAGCTTATTATTTGTTCCTGTTTATCACTGCCTTATCATTCAGCTGGCAATTCCTAGATGCATAGCATTCACATGACAAGCTGCTACACACAAGCTGGGTGCTCAATAAGCAGAGTGCTCTTTCCTGGCGCCTGTAACATATGTTAACAGTTATTGAACGGTGTGTTAGGAGCAAGCAGCTTCATTAATAGCAGGCAATACATCGCTGTGTAAAAACAGTTGCTTTAAGCGAGTTTTCAGTTTTTGTATATTTTTTATTACTACTAATTACTACTACTGTACAGTTGTTTTGGTTTAACATCTTGAGGCACAAGTCAAATTTGTCAAGTTATACACAGTCCATGTTTCTTTCTAATACAATCGTCACAATATTAACACAGAAAACAGAATCAGTTTTAAAAGCTAACATCACAACAAAATATTGGTAACGCTTTATATTGCGTGGCATAAATTAATATTAAACAGATTCATATTAAATTAATTAAATTAATATTTAATAGATATGCAATTGATATTAAATTGATTTCAATTATTCCTTGTTACTTTTATTAACATTTAATTCAGATTAACTGCATTTTCAATAAGGACATGTAAACAATGGGAAAATTACATATTTCAAGGGTAACAAACGTAATATAATGGGGCAATATACATTTTCAATCGATTTGGTTAACATTTAAGCAAGAAACCAGCTATTGATTTAATATGCACTGCATATCTATTTAATATTAATTTATGCCACGAATATAAAGCTTTACCAAAATATTACTTATCAGACTTGTGTTGGTCATACAAACCATTTAAAAAAATCCCTGATAATGCAGATCGCCCATTTTGGACCTCCAGCAAGGCAGCTCTGAGTTTGACTTGCTATAGTTCGGAAGCTCGGCGCAGGTCATATTCATTCAGAAAGCGCCACGAACGCTCTGAGCGCTCTGCCTATTGAACCACCCTGGTGTTCAACCCTGATATTCTGAGATGAGGTTAAAGAGGCAACCAACTTTACAGCAGTGGTGCGATTTCATAAAGGGTATTGATTATTTAGCTGAGGAAAGGCTTATGGTCAACATAATGAGAAGGAACCTTATGCAATGCAATGATTTTGCCAGTGAATGAGTTGGGTGTATTAGTTCTTTTGCCAAATGTAATCCTGCAGCTCTGTAACAGGTGTTATGGGACCCACAGCCACCTCAAAGCCCAGACCTTGGATTAATGAACATAATGCAGTAAACCTTAAATGTCTAACTTTAGAGAAATGATTGAATTCAGAACCTGGATAGAGTGGGGAACAAAGTGGTCATGGCTTGTCTGTGGCCCACGCTGTACAGTGAGTGAGTGGCAAAAGCTGGGAATTGAGGAAACCTGCACTCAGCTCTTTTTGGGGTTTCATGTACACTTTTTATTGAATACCAAATGAAACCAAACCGGTTTTCAGCTTGGACAGCTAACAGCTGAAGAGGAGAGCGGGTGTGGGGCCAAGACGGGTTGGGCAATGATACCTTCTGGTACCTAAGGTTCACAGCACAGACCCATGTCAGCTGTGAAAACACGGGAAGGGGAAAAAAAAGTCAACTTGCATCCCAAAGAAGCAAAGAAACCCAGCTTTCCATGAAATCTAGGTTGCAATCCTTGTTCCGCACTCTGAACTCGTACAAGAAAAAGTGAGGCACTTCCTTTAGAGGAAAGAATTTAAAAAACAAACTTCTGTTATCTGCTCTGGGCCTATCGTCATTCCCTGTCAATCTTGTTTTAATAATCAGGCGCAGACTAAACCTGTAGAACAGAGGCATCAAGAGAGGGGAAAGTTACAGCCTTGGGCAGCTTGTTCTCCTGTCAGTAGCAGTTTAGGCACATGCAACCCATACAATTGCATGGGGCCCAAGGCAGCAAGGGGCCCTGTTGTCGTGGCTCAGTTCCTACTTTTTTCTATTATTCACCTCTAGTCTGCACCAGCCATTTTACAGTTATTTGTATCTATCGCCCACAAGCCATAAACAGAAAACACAACGCGTCGGAGTTTAAAGCTGTGCGCAAGTCTATGTCAGTATGTCCCATGTAATCAAGACATTAAAAAAAAAATGTCGACACACCACAAACAAAGTTTGCTTAAGGCAGCCGGCCAATGCTGCAAACTTGAGGGGAATACATGTCTCACACACTTAGGCTGCGTGTTTGAATGAATTGGAAACAAATTTAAATAAATGCGTTTCAGCTGATCATTCTCGCCTCTGCGATGCTCGACCACATTTACAAGGGAAATGTGCTGGACCCGATTCCTAACCTAAGTATTGCTTTTATGTCTGCTTTTGACTGTGCCTGTCACAGTAGCATCAGGGGAGAAACTTTTCTTTCCTAAACATGAAAATAATAATAAAAAAAACTATTTACTTTCTACAATGTCCAGTAACCTTTGACTCGACCAGATATCGATCGTGCACCAGATTTCCGAAAAGGGATTATTCAGCTAAAATTGAGACGGTCGCCATGCGAAAGCAAAAAAGGTTAATTTCTAACTGTCTCTGTGAGTGTGTGTTTTTGCGATCACTGTAGTAAAATGCAATACATTTAATAGTGTTGTTGTTGCCCTGTTTGAAAGTCATGGTATCATAGCGAGGTATACTGGTAGAAATGGGGAATGGGGGCCCTGGAACCAAGCTTTGCATAGGGCCATCACGGAACAAACGTGGCAACCGCCTCCTTTAGATTGCATAAACTTAAGTTGTTCCAAAGTCTTTCTTGAATTATTTTTGACGTTTCAGACTTTAACTGCTCTTTCCAAAAGCACGATTGATTGTCAAAGTAATCCAACTGACAGACATGCTGCCATTCTGTTGACACCTGCTCGCTACAGAAATGTTAATATATAAATTAAAAAATACAACGCCAATGGGCAGTATCAAAGTCTCTGTTTTTCGGGGTTTTTTTAGAGCAGGCACTTACTGCCAAGGTAATCACAGCATCTACTTGAGTTTTTGCTGTTACTGATTACATACATTACTATATTGTTTCATAATATAAAATGAAGAGCCTAACTAATATATATAAGGGTTGTTGCCAGCTATGAATGCACGGCTAAGCTGTGTCACAACAACTCAGATATAACTGCAGTCTGTTTAATCATTAAAGGCACTGCCTCCATTGCACTGATAACTGGAAGACTGGTTCCAGGGTCGAATGCTTTTGCCTATTATTATCTATCCAGAACAAGGTGTTTTACTCTGAGAGTCAGCTCCTACATGCTTGTATTTGTAAATATTTACCAGGCGGGAGAGTTCGGGCAACCAAGATAGCTGCGGACACAATTGTTATCTAGAAATCAGACTACTTTAAATGAGCAAGAGACTAACTGTAAATTATAGTTTTATACCTGCTGCTTTCTGAACCATAAACCAGCAGTACATTGATAACTCAATCACAGAATTTGTTATGATGAGCACATTGTATTTCTACATTTTCATAAAAAAACGTTTTACCTTCTGCATCTTCCACAGTCTATCATAATGAAATAAAGAATGATAATACATATCCCTACCGATGTAACCCGCTGACCTTTGAGTGGGGTTAAAATGAGCATGCTTCCCTGTATTATATGTGAGTAAATAAGAATAACAGTAAAGTTAATCTTATTGTGACAGCATTTCCATCGCATAAGCTCAATACAAACAACGGGATTCAAAGACATTTCAAGTGGCTGTGTCACCACACTAAGGCCTCTTTTGAAGGGGAACTTTCATACTGCAAGGACGCCTGTCTGTGTGTTTGTCTCCCTGTAAGTTAATGTTTGACATACCTGTACCAAAGCAAAAACAGCAAGATAGCCAAATAGTGCCCAAGTACACTGTACCTTAGCTGCTGACAAGTGTTCTGTGGCATAGCCTTCATCACCAATCAAACTTGATCATTTAGCTGTTGCAATCCCAGCCCCAGAGCTACCTTAGGCCAGGCAGGCATTGGGATGGTTACTTTAACCCACATTATCTACATGCAAATGTTACAATATGAATACGTGAAAGCACATTCTTCAGGGAGAAATGCAGGGAAGACACTGGTACCAGGTATGCCAAATTAAAGCACTGTGAGCAATTCCTGAATACCTGAGATTGCCTGTACAGTACACACAGCACTTAATTACTTGGAAACCTGGAATGGATTAAACTGATATGCAATGGGAACCTTATCATTGCATACAGTATTTATTTGATATATACAGTATTTATTTATACTATGCTTTTCCTATGGTTCTAATATGCATTTATACTGTACCTCACTATTCTTTACAATGCTTACCCATGCTTTTACCATGCTTTCACAATGCTTTATTACACTTTGCTGTGCTTTTTACCATAGTGAACTTTTTATAAGGGTACTGAGCTGGTTTTTATTGATGTTGAGTAGTAATATTATTATTGCCTATCACAGGGCTGAGAGGTGGTGCATTAATTTACTGCAGAGACAGGGCCTGTAATATGCCTGATGACAGCCTAAGGCCTCAGACTATCTGTGAATATTGTCTAAAAATAAATCTGTCATCATTGTACTGCTGTACCTGTCATTACATCCGGCATCCCCCACGCAGTGACAATTTGTTCAGCTGCTTACTGGGATCACTTTACAGATCAGAGCCGCTATCTCAGCAGCAAACAGCCCCCCCCTCTCTCTCTCTCTCTCTCTCTCTCTCTCTCTCTCTCTCTCTCTCTCTCTCTCTCTCTCTCTCTCTCTCTCTCTCTCTCTCTCTCTCTCAGTAGTTGCATGAAATTAATTTTACACAAATTCTTAACGCTACAGACTCATTTTTTACTTTAAACTGTATACAGTATGTGTGTTTTAATATATTCCAAAAAAAGTTCCACACCTCATCATTTATTCCAAACTATTTCCATATGGTATGGAAATCTAGACACAGGCAACACATTTGTGCTTAGATAGAACTTTGCCTTCATGAGATAGTGTATGAAAGTTTATAAGCTTCCGATCTCGACAGCAATTGTGTGAAAACAACTGGGGCAATAGAACTGCAAGGATTATCAGGTAACTGCAAATGACCACATGAGAGTCTGGATGATAACAAGTGGCTTGAAGCAAAACCACGCCACCTTTAATTCTCCAGAGTTATTGCAAGAAGACTAAACAATGAATGTGTCCAATTCATCAATTTCTCACAGACAGGAAACCACCACTTAATCTAAACTATGACATCTTTTCTGCAAAAGACTGAGTGGAGAAATGAGGATGAATTAACATCTATTTATCCAACCTGAGTGGATGAGGTGGAGTTTTTGTGAACAAAACAAAGTATCCCCAGTGGTCAAGGGTCTTTCATATTAGGATAAATGGTTTGTACACATGAAGTAAAATGAAAATGTGACAAAGTATGTATTATTGAATAAAATATGTTCAGAGGTAAAAACAATGCGGCAGATACAAGGTTAATTTCAACTGGACACCACCTATTATTGGACTCTATTGAGGAAATCAAAGAACACAAGCTTGTATCGAAACTCTCTGAAAGCAAGAGGTGTGTACCATTAATACGGTCAGAGGTTAAAAAAACAAAGTCGAAGCACAGCAGAGTGCCTTCAAGATGAAGCATAAAATGAAGTCTTAATATTGGGTTCCTGTATAATCTCCTCTGCAAGTCATCCCGTGATTGGACAGTTTGTACAGTACTTGTGCCTGCATATGGGAACTCATAAGTACATTATATGTCATAGAAACTTGATTTGGCTTAGACTGTTTCTACAGGCCAGGCGCTGAGTGAGTTTGGGGCGGAGATTTGCTGGGCTGGTCTTTGTCCTCCAGAGGCCGGGTAGCCTGCAGACATCCGCCTCGAGTTCCTGGGTGTAAAAGACGATTGGCTCGTGGGATCCGAGGACACTACGTCTCGGGTCCCTGAGTTGTGGGGGGAATCGCAGCGGCGAAGGAGAAAATAACAATAATAGTTGGGCATTCCAAATTGGGAGAAAATCACGGGTAAAATAATTGGAGATTCTAAAAAGAAAAAGAAAAGAAACAGCCACGTCATGTCAAAGGAGAATCAATACAACAAGAACATTATTTTTGTCTGCACAAAAATGTCCCTTTAGCTATTTCTTTCTGATTGATTTGACCTGAACAGAGTCCAATTCTTTTATTATTTTTTTTTAATTGTGAGCAGCCGTACACTGGTCTCCTTTCATTGTGATACAATTATTTTGGTTCTTGAGTTTTTTATTGTTTGTTTTGCTGTTTTACTTAATTCAGTACATGTACAGTAGTCCAGATTTTCAAATACAATTTTATTGATAAATTAAAAAAAATTGTTGCTTCCTAGCACAAAATCAATTCAAGCACTGTATGACAAGGTCTGATTGCAACTAGACCATTTACATGAAAGCAGGATTTATAATAAGTTCACCCTGTCTCTGATGATAGAAGAGTGTCTTTTTTGCTCAGAGAATAAACTCTTATACCAAAGCAGACAGGATCAACTGTACTTATTAACTTATAACACAAGAAAAGGTGGCTAGGATAAAAAGACTGAGTGTAATTAAGATAATATAAGAAAATCACTTCTTTAAAATATCTTCAAAGATGCCCTGAGATAACAGCCGCAAACAATGCAGACATGAATGCAGTAAATGAAATGCTGCAATACTCTGTTATAACAGAACCCCTGTTATGGAATTGTTTTGTCTCAGTGTTCTATTCCTCACACTCTGTCTTAGCTGGTTTGCTATAAATGAACAATAACAATGACTTTGTTCTCTTTGAGCCAGGCATGTTATCACGCGTATGTTCTCAGAACCCTAAACACCCATTCATCTCAGGCACTAAAGCTATTACACTCAGCTTGTTTGCTTATTGTTAAAACAGATTGCATGATTACATTTCTTGACTTAAAATGAATTGGAAGCTTCCTGCTGATAGAGCACTAGTTAGCAGGCAGCTTTGTGGCATGTGAAGGTTGATAACTCCTCACTACGTGAAGGATCAGTCAAATCAACCCCTGCTTATTTTGGTGTCTCTGCCAGCGAGCACATCAAGTTCCTCCTTCGTTGTCCGCTGATTAGACCAACATGGTGCTACACACCTTTTCACAGCCTGCTTATCTCAAACAGCCGGTGGAGGGGAGAACGACAGGACAACTGCACACAATCTCGACGGCCTGTTAGATGCAATCTTTTTTTTTAACTTTTTATTCCAGGAGAGGAGGCCCGTTCGAGCTGAAGGAAAGGCAGCGAGGCACACTTGTTAAAGACGGCTATCAGGCTACCTAGGCCTAGGCTGCATTCCATCTAAACCTACTGCAATTACATGACCTGCGTCTTTTGTATTTCATTTGTTAATTGTACGGTTATTCAAAACAAACCTTCACATTTTTAAATCAAACATGTTACTCAGTTAAAAATCAATAAGACTATATGTGAAAGCTCCCAAGCCACCCCTGATTGCTTGACCCATATGTAAATAAGGCAGCACTGTATTTTTATGAATTAATATTAATGTTTTAAATGAATCCAATGCTGTAGCAAGAATGTAAAAACTGGTTAGCATACAGTTAACTGGATCTTTCAATTCTTTCTTGGCTTGAAATGTCAAACAGTTGCCCATCAACCTTTTAACAAACTGTACCTGTTGCCCAGCAGACTGTTTATCTAGTGTTATGGCTTGAAACGGGAGACCTACAGTAAGCAGATCTGACAATTTACAGACACTATATCACACTTTGAATACCTAGATTACATCAACAGCTAATATAAAAAAAATACATTTCGCCTAATAGCTCAAATCATGAAGTGTTATACTGAGGTATTAATGAAACCAAGTTCTACCTTAGCAAAGACCTTAAAAAAAAATGTAAAATCAAATAAAAAGAACAGGAGATTTCATCCCTGACTTGTAATAAATCCATCGTATTTCATTTTGTGTTTCCGTTGTTGTTGTCTGCTTACAAGTATCCTAGAATGTTGCAGTGCATTCCAGTGGTAGCTTGCTTTTTATAAATGACATAAAATAAAGGCGGCTCGATGGCTAGTGACTCGGATGCCTTTAATCCTTCTGCGTACTTTTGAGATCAGAAGGACGGCAGACAGCTGTGAAGCAGGCTACCTCACGCTGGCCCGCATAAACAGCAACAACAACCAGTGTGAGAAATGCATCCACTGAATTTTTAAAATAATAGTAAATTTCCTCTTGTAAAAACTGGATAAAGCCAGGAAACCAACCCTCCTGCTGTCCAGATACTTGAGCACAACGACTCACCAGCATGTACAAAACCAGCTGGGTTGAATTAAACTGTTACCAAATTAAACACTTGCATAACTGATGACCCTGAGTAAAAACACAAAAAAACAAGACCTACCACAACCAGCAGATGACGCTTATATATAACCAATTAGTTAATCTGTAAACAAAAAGGTCCCGGATCTTACAATTAAAGAAGAGGACAGCATTTCTGTTTCTAGACCTAATGTACTGAACCTTGATTTACAGTAGCTTCCATATATTGCTTCTCATGTGCTTGTGGATCGAGGTTTCGTGGCTTATTGTTAGTGTTGGTAGCTGCATGCCATCCTTTGCCTAGCCATGTTTTAACATAATCTTCAGGTCTGAACAATACCAGTGGCAGGCCGACTAATCTGAAGAACAGGCGCGACAACACTTTTGTTGCTAAGCGTGCTAGTTTATTGGCATCTTGCTGTTTAGGGTATAAAAAACTTAGTAGACATGGTATCCTGAAATATATCGTTACAGTACACTTCTGTCATTCAATTCATGAAAACGTTTTTTATTGTACATGTCTGATATATAGGTATACCTATAAATGTATATACATTTCTAGAAAATGTTTCCTTGAAATAATTGAAGAACAACTGTATTTTATTGTATATGCAGGGCTAAGATGGGCACCCTGCTTTCTGAAAGTGGTGGCTCTTTCAAACAGATATTAAGCCAGGAAATCTCAGGACTGGCTGGTACAGAAGCTAGTCCAAAAACTTATGTCACTGTCTCTGCCCTTCAAAGTTTAATCAAAGACATATTTACATGGAGGCCGCAGGTATGTGAGCTTGACCAGAGAAACAAGTGCTAAAAGATGTCCCTTATCTCTTCCTTCTGGGGCGCCGAGAGAGCAGGCAAGTCACAGGCCTGACCTCTGCACAGCTGTAGCCTCACGACAACCTAAGGCTGAGGAAAACAAGCAACAGCTGGGCGAGACTGAGCCAGACCTGGTGGTGAATTGCTTTACATAATTAACAGCTGGTTTGTCATAAAGTTGAGTAGGACAAAAGAGGGACTGGGGATTCAATCACAAACACAGCAAATACTTTTAGATCACTGCTGTTTCTCTGTTATGTGGCTGATTTCTACCCTACTTCCCGGCAAAAAAATTGCAATTGATCCCGCATTGATCAGTGGACACCTCACAGCCCAACCAAAAAAAAAAAAATATGTAATTGTTCAACTTCTCCACTATTGCTTTGTTCAACTAATAATGACCTACTGACACTTGTAGCCATTGAGGAAGCATTTATCCTTTCTTTCACACATTACACTGCTAGCTTACATCACACGTTACACTGCTAGCTTCCAAGACTGCCTAGTGTTAGGGTGCAAGTTTTTGCCCACAACTCAAATGGGGTATGCAGGGGTTTAAAAATTATTTCAGTTTTCAGTCTTCTTTCTTCATAGTAGTATTAAGCCACACAGTCAGTAACTGACATCTTGAGTTAAAAAGTTATGTTCATTAAAAATACATGGCTAACTGGAAATATTTTCAATTCTTCAAGGAACTGACTGAAAGCAAGACCACACAGATATTTAGGGGCCTATACATAGAAGAGAAATTTTCTGCAGACAATGCTGGGTTTCCAACGCCCAGCTTAATGGGGTTTGGTGATAACGCAAGGTCCATTCAGTGAAGTTATCTAAGCCAGCTCTGAGCTTGTTTTTCTTAAAACTCAGCCAGGCATTACCACTGCCTTAGTCGCTCAATCAGCCTTTTACCGCAGAGACAAAAAAACGAGGAAGAAGTCAAAACCACTGAGGTTTCCAATGAATAATTCAGAAAGAAAAAGACGTGTTGAAATAAAAATTTTTCTGCAGACCCATGGAAATAACTCTGTTTGGCACTGTTCTTAGAGTAAGCCTCTGCTGAGGCTAGTCAAGCCTTTTATTTGTGTTCTGACAAACATTTAACCCTCTCAGCCCTTAAGACCTAAAAAGGACTCTCCGTTGTTTTATGGTGATTGAGGAAGCTGTCAGAAGACCCCTGTGGGGCTGTTTTATGTACCTGTTACATGTTATCATTGCAGCATGACAAAGCAGTATTACTGACTAAATGCTGAGGCAAATGCATTAAAACAAGCCGACAAACCTTCTTGTTTTTTACCAGTACTGTGGAAAGCAAAATAATCCAATAAATTACATAATTGTACCTCCAACAATGGGAGTTGCAGCTTGTCACAAAATACTAGACTTCAAAATGACTTAATTAAAGGATAATATATCATTCAGAGAGATTTAAAGTAGAAGGCAATTAGCACTCAAGTTTATCACAGAAGTTAAACTGTTTCAGTACAGAGGAATCGCTTTAGCGTGACTATATGAGAGTTTCAATTATCTTTCACAGCAAAGACTGAGTTTAAATAAAGTTTGTCAGTGTAGTTTTTTAAAATTTAAGTTTTACAATAATGCCTCACTTTACAGTATTAGTCATGTTCACAGTGTCTTTCGGTGGGGTTGCTATTGTTTGTGTATGTATGTGTATGTGTGTACTGTATGTATGTAGGTATTTATGTATGTTTGCATGTACAGCTATGGCCAGATGTTTTGCATCACCCTTTAGAACTGACACATTTCTCTTTTATGAAGTGGATTGAAACCTGCTGAACAATGTTACGTTAACATAATGAATGACTGATTTATAGTTTTCCATATACTTAACGAAAAAACTGACAAAAATGGAAACGTGGCATTGAAAATCAACATGAAATACTGTACTACTATTATGACTTTGTAATATTATTTTCTAATTTCTTTGATTACATGATGTTAAATAAAAGATTAAAATTATGTTCATATAGTTTTTTTTTTTTTTTTTTTTTTTATGTCTCAATTCTAAATAATGCAAAACTTTATTATAGCGGTATGTTAATATACTATGTAGATATAATAACCCATAATACAAATACTACAAATAAATTACCACAGGTGTTTGTTCTCCCGTACTATTCTCACCAGTTTTATCCTAAATTCACAGCCAGTTCTTGAACCGTATTATAACACTTCCGTAGATCTTCGCCTCAACTTGCTAAAACACAGACTGTCTTGCCTAGGAAGACTATCACGGTGAACGTGGAGGAACTGAGCATTTGTAGCACACAGAAATATAGCTTACAGATGTCAAAGCCATTATAGTTTTTTTGTATTTATTTTTTATTTCTTTAAAAAGTAAATTTCACATGAAGACGACAGCATTAGAAGAAATATGAAGGCGATAGCACAGAAGAAATGTAAGACATAGCACAGAAGCAGTTAGCAGGTAGATCAGCAATTGAATCACCAGGTTTTAAAACAACAAATGAAAATCTCTTGGCCTCAGAAACATGTGTAAACCAACAAAGCATAATTGTGTGGTTTTGTTTTTTGCAACATTAAAATAACCCCACACAAAACTAAAGCATGGTCGTGGTGAAAACCACAACCGTTGTATAATGCATATCTTACAATTGCCTAATGCTGTATAATGCATGTCTCACTATTTAATACTAATGAATCATCACACCTGTAAGCCAAAAAGGGCTCTGACGTTTCCCGAAAGTAAAAGATCAGATCCCAGCAATCAAACAGTTGACAGAGACCATCCATATGTGAATCTTTACGATGGAACCGCTTCAGCCCCTGAGAATGAAAGAATGCCTTAAAGTTTTAATGCAGTTGTCGCGCCTCCCGACCCTCCTTCCCTGCTCAATCTGTTTTCACCTTTTCAAGCGCGTTTCATACACGTAAGTAAATACTATGCCTACCCCATTAGCGTTTCTTTTCTTTACTTGAAAAAGCTTTTCCTTTTTTTAAATCTCAATCGACTGTTATCTAAGAGTCAAACATCCATTAAAAAGAAAATAAAGACAAAACCCTATTTGTCCATTTCTATTTTACAACTTACCACAGCCCAGACGGCCAGTCACTTCAGTTCAAGGCCGAAAAAATAAAACACGCTTTTCAGCAAACCAGTTGAATACATCAAGGGAATTTTTTTAACAGATATTTTTGGAAGGACAGCTACAAACCACCTACCACTATAGAACTATTAAAGGTGGCCCAATAGAAAACAAAAAATAAAATGATTGCTGTCTCCACCATGAAGGACCACCATTTTATGTTATAACAGGAATGAGAGGTTAGCTTGTGCTCACAGAAATGAAACAGACAAGTTCAATGAAACAGCATGATGCTAGCTTTTATCAAATATTCTCACAGAATCTTGTTGACATGTTCAAAACAGAATACATTTCACCTACTCAGTGACAGTTACAAAACTTATTTTTGTAAGGACTCTAACTGGATTCAACTCACTCAAGTCAAGCTCAGAAAACGCATAAAAACCACCAGCTATAAAACACATCTGCTCGACAGCAATTGACAAGCAAAAAGAGAAAGGCCAACAAGAGAAGCTGTTCAAAGTCTGAGGGTCACTTTCAACATCTCATTTGTAACGTGACTGAGGGAACAGCTGAGGAGGTGGTGTGGCTTTTTCAATTGAAAGGAAGAGGAAACAAAAAAAGATAAGGGAAAGCTGTGGAAGAAACCACAGCCCCCACTGGGGACCTGACATGTTATTGGCCTCTGGTTAGGGGCTGAGCAGGGCACTAACTCTGACCTGGACCTCCTTTCTAATGGGAAGCAGCTATGCAGGGCTTCACTCTAGAGCAGGCCCACACAGAGTACACATCAGTGACCGTGGATAAACAGGCAACAGAGGCAATGGTTGTTCACGCATTGTATAGGTCAGGCTTACAAAGCTTTGATAATGATTGCTTCCAGCTCGATAACCATTGCCTTCCAGCTTTCTGCAATTTGCTACAGCTTTGTACAATCTGTAAATCAGCCAGCCTGTAGTGATGAGTTGAGTGACCACTTTTCTTTGGAAATTCTCATGTTCTTGTGTTCTATGTATAGACAGACAGGCAGACAAGCAGAGGTTGCTCCAAATATCCCCTTGATTCCGATACTCTCAAGAAATGATGGGAAAGAATGTAACCAATGTGAAACCAAGTTTTGTCACAATTTGATAACAGTTCTCTAAACGGAAGTAAACACATATGTGTGACCGGCAGACAGACAGACCTGCTTGGTTTAATGCAGTAAATGAAGCTTTATTACAATGATAAAAGAAAGCTTCACAGCTTGTCTAATGAGCCTCTACAAATGCATTTACCACTTTTTACTCTAGTTTACCATGAGTACACTAATTAACCCGCTAGTATGCTAACCTTACAATATAAACACCAGTTGAACAAATATCTCTTTTATGGGCGCTTTTAATAACAATCACACTATTTCAGGACTATATGACACAGGGACTTTTCAACGTCTCCCTTGCTGTGCTCTTTATATTTGTCCTCTGCTGTTCTGCCTCTATTGTAATGCAGATGGTTGTAGTGTGTTTGGTATACACCGCCTCAGTACTTTGTGTGTTGTGGTTCCTGGCTTCACAGCTCTGAAAATCCTGTGGATTACTAGGGCAACAAGTCCCACTTACCCCACATGGTCTTTGCTGTATTTATTTACTCTAGGAAATTAGATTAAAAATTGTAACAATGATTTACATGCCGGCAAAATAAATGATCTTGTATTTGTTGGCACTTAAGTTGAACAACAATAACAACAACAAACATTGTTAATACACACATACAGACTCCTCTGAGAACAATGGTGTGTTTGTGCCTCCAGATATTAAAGTGAGCACTTGTCAGTCACAGCTTTACGAGGGGAGTCTTAAGGTGTATTAACCCAGATTTAGATGAAAGCATTACATGAATGCTGGAGTTATTTCAGGCACCAGCAGGAAAAAAAAAAAAGTTTGAAAAACTTCAAACTTATTATTATCACTGGTTCAGCTTTCCTGTCCATTTTCTTAACTGCTTTTTATTTCTAAGCTCATGGGAAAGTAAAATCGGCATTCCTCGTTTTGTGTTTAATTCAGATTCATGTTAACCCTTTAAAGACCCGCTTTGGTCACCTGGGTTTTAGGAAAGGGAAGTGTTTAAATGTGATGACTGAATGCTAACAACAGGACTCTGCAATGCAGGTTTCATCTGTGCAATGGCACAGTAAAATCACTGGACTTTATAGTCCTAAAAAGTTTGAACTTTACAGCCGGAGACTGAAACTGCACCATACAGAGAAAATAAATAACCAACTGCAGAAAGCTTTAAAGGGACAGCAAGTGTTTAATGCTACTGACCTCTGGTGTGTCAGACTAATAGAGCAGGGCAGGGCTTAATAATCAGCCCATTGTCTCTCTAAATGGACCCAGACTTGTAAACATGGCCTGCAGTACTGAGGGGAAAGAAGGAGGAGGGAAAGGGGTAGAGTATGTTAGCACATTTCCTCTGGCCAAACAGCGGTAATAAACTTGAGGGAGGGAGGGAAGGAATATGAGAGAAAGATGTGTAAACATGAGTCAAATATCAGGAGTCAGCTGCCCTCTCTCTCTCTCTCTCAACTGTCTTTTTATTGAAGGTGCTTATTGAAGTTAGCATTCTTTCTAGCTTGCTAAGGAGGTACCATCCTTGCTTGTATTTATTTCTTCAAAGAACTTTTTATACAGGAATGCCCTGCTGGGATGAAACGCTGTTTCAAAGAGGTACCTCGTCGCTGATGGCACAAGCAGCCCATAAAACCCCCTAAAATTACATTCAAATTTCACATCTTCAGCAGAGCAGAGCTTGCCTCTGAAAAACAATCACTGCCAAACAGTTTACAGTGACCAGCTGGGGAGGTGCTGCTGAGGGGGTGTATTGTTGTTTTTTTGTTTTTTTCAAAAGAATTATTTTGTTCCAAGCCACGAGAAATGAGACGAGAGGCACAATAATTTTGAACTTATTTGGTTAATCCAAGCGCTTCCCTTAAAAAAGTTGTTTGCACCATGGGAACATAAGGTACTGCGTGTCGGATCTGAGAAGCCCAAATGTAGCTAAGATACTGTAATTAGGAACCAATGCTTCCAGGGGGGAAAAAAAATATTTCCTTCCGATCCCTTAGTGAGTTTTTTGCAATGTTTAAACACAATGGAGGCAGTGTGTGCCGTTTCCGTGTTGGCGTGGTTGTTGCTGTGACCATTACTCCTTACATCATCGTATGTGAGTCGCTAACACCAAGAACAAGGCAACAACATGTTTTTTTTTGTTTGTTTTTTGTGCCATTCTAAACAAACCTCCTGGAGTACGCCAGAAACATTAAAAACATCTTTATGTTGTACCTCATATCAAAACATAGGGCCCAATTCACTAAACTTAAACCCTGCTTTAGATGAGCTGCCAGAAAAAACGGACCAAAAGCGCCTTCTTCCATTTTTTACCTTTAGGTTACATTAGAATCAACTACAGCCCCTATTTTGAAGCACCAGGAAAATTTCATGAATGCAAAACATTTGTTTTGTTTATCGTTATTGTATCGTGGTTAGATTTGTTGACTATTTAAAAAAAAATTACAAAACCATACTTAAATAATAAAAGTTTTTGTCTTAAAAAGAGCCAACTTCCCCAATGTTTAGGTATGTTTACATTTTTTGTCAAGGGAAGGGGAGAAGTTGGTCAGACAGTGATTAACACAAAAATGCACGTAGTACAGGTCCACAACCCAGACATGCCATTCAGTTTGGTCTAGGTTTACCACAGGTACATTCCAAACAGTTATTGGAAAGAGGCTAGTTCTGATTCCAGAAGTTAAAGGGTTAAATTAGAATAACATACAGTACAAATAGAAGAGATTCTGGGCTGGTCAGACTAAATAAATAATGACAAGAACAGAAACTAATCTAAAACAGAGTTTAATTAGAAAGCCGACACAACAACCCTGCAGAAACACAGGCAAACACTGATTGAAACTGAGATCTGGTAAATATTTCGCCCACAAGCTGAGCTTAACCAGATCTCCAGAGCAACTCCACTTAACCGCCCCCACGGAAGAGAAGTTAATAAAGCAGACTAAAGGGTATTCCTCCATTGTGTGTCTGATTAGCCTGATTATCCAATCTATATTATTTGTTGATGGGGCACCCTGTTTACACTCTGGAGGCCAACAGAGAAGTTCTCTGACAAAATTATCATTAGGTCCAGTCTATTAAGTCTATTAAGAAAGAAAGAAAAAAGAAAGAAAAGAAAGAAAGAAAAGAAAGAAAGTTACATAATGAAAGGACTAGTCTTTCAGGTAATTTTAAAACTGCATTTATTCAGCAAATGCTCTTTTTATAATTGAGATGCTGGCTTGTATCCCAGCTCAGTGAAAAGTCCCTGGCCAGTCATTTGACCTTTTGCACCTCACAGCCTTTACATCAGCTGTAACAATTTAATTTAGCTAAAACTAGAGCATAAAATTATCTCACATGATGCCCGAATCTACTGTACAATGTTAAAAAAATGATTCTACCTGCATATTGAAAATGGGGACGTCCCCTTGTAGGTGTGGGGAGAACAATGGTTTACGGAAATGTCTGTACACACTGTGAATGATATGAGATATGTCTGACACTTTGAACACTTGAAGTAACGGCACTAAAGGTTCAGGCCCTTCACGCCTCACATACAAGCCAAAAGTGTCAGCCTCTGTTCAAAGTGGTAGGATTGGCCTGAGGTTGCTGCAAAGAAGAGGCCCTTCTTAAAATAACAGCTGCTTTTAGTTGTGGAACAGCCAGGAATCGTCCTCAGACGCTGTCTTTGTGGTCTGCTTGTAGAGCTGTCAGAATCACAAAAGTGAGTTAATTCACAGGTTGTCAAAACCGCTACATGGAGAGTAAACAAAAGACTAGGAACAACAGGTTAAGGCACATCTGCCTAAAAGTGATTCTAAACACAAGAGTAAAAGGAAAGAAATATTGATGAACCAGTAAGCCTTTACAGGGCATGAGTGTGCTTTTTCGTTGTTGTTTTTAGGGTGAAGGAATAAATGATTTACATTAAACATCTGCTTTGGGGTGAGATATCTGAAACGGGAAAGGTTTCATCATCTGTGTGTTTCATTTTAGTGTGCAGCCTGGGCTACCCAGGCCAGTGCATTTGAGTTGCTTTCATCAGTGATGTTCTACATAAGCTGTTAAGTTTTAGTAGGACACATTTAAAGTTATAACTGCTTCTGAGGCACTGTTAAAGTTTTCTGCACACAAAATACCCTATCCAATTCACTAAAATAATGTTTTTGGAATACAAAGTTCTGTAAATGCACAAGAATAACAGTATTTAAATTAACCCTAAATATGAGTATTATTCTACTCATATAATTCTAACCATATCGTTCTCATATTATTTCTCATATCATTTTCATCATATCACTCACTCATATCACCACTCATATCATTTTACCCATATCATCTCACTCATATCACCTCTACCATATCACTCCACCATCATCCCCACTCATATCATCCTACTCACATCACCCCACCATATCAACTTCACCATATCAATTTCACCATATCATTCCCACCATATCATCCACCTATCACCTACCCATATCATTCTACTCATAACATTCTACCATATCATTCAGTCGTTCTACTGAGTCTAAAGCAGTGTAGTCGAGCTGCAACTCACATGATAGGCAGGCTAAGTCACATGACTCACATCTCCCGCACAACCTGTCTGATCCACTAGTAGTCCTCTTGATGCAAATGAAAAGAGCATTAGGAACTACTATTACTTAACTACTTGGCACACACAAAAACCACCACTGTGGACACAAACACAAACAAAACTCTTCCTGGAATGACAGCGAAGGTTACATTGACACACTGTGAAAATAACTGTAGCACTTAGATAAATGCATTACCTAGTATACAAATAAAAGGTGAATTACATAATAATTCTTTGTAGGAAAATCTATATTTTAGTGGGCTTCCGTACATATTCCAATTTAGGACTACACCATTGGTCTAAATATCTTGTTACAGAAATTCCAATTCCTTGCTCAGGCTTGCTCAGAGACTGTTCCCTAAAGGTAAAATATGCTGTGACTATTAAATATGCCAAATAACCATGAGTGCAGAAATAGTAATAATGATGATTAAAAACACACATATAAACAGTTAAAAAAAGGCATTATGCAAACTCAGAGGATATTACATGAGCCTGATCCTGGTAATTAGTCTTAGGCAACATCCAGCACCCTTTACACTCACTGTCATGCGCCCAACGCCTGTGGAGCCAAGACAAATCTACAGTAGTTAGTTACACTTGTATTATTCATCCTCAAAACCACTGATATGACATCCAAACCCCACATGCTCCATGAAGTAAATTCACTTGCATGAGGAAAAAGATTGCCTGTCATGCCAAGACCAAAAAAAATGTCAACTTCTACTGTTACACAAAAAAGCTAAAGCATCTCTGCTCTGCTCATGTGTATATCTGTGTGTGTGTGTTTGTGTGTGCGTGTGTGTGTGTGTGTGTGTGTGTGCGTGTGTATGCGCGTTTGGTGCATGTGTGTGCATGTGTGTGTGTCCGAAAGTTCAAATGCTACATTGAGGAAGTAGTACAACTTTATTCCTTCCTGAAAATTGGAAATATTTTAATTAAATAATGAAGTTAGGGTGTACACCACACGGGGGGTTGTCGCATTGAGAGAAGATACAATGGCAGGCCTGTGTAATCAACACCCAAAAGCTTCTAGTAGCCTGTGTTTGTTTGACTTGGGAGAGAGGAAGAATCGAATTTCGCTACTGTGGCAGCTAACATTCCTTCACAACCGCAAAACGTATACTTCCTTCCTTCTTCGTGTGTTTATTTGACAAACTTTTTTATGATTTCACACTCAAACTCAAGTCCAATGACACCATCTAGAGATGCTTAACTAAAGAAGGAAAATCATAACCACTTGTTTTTCTTTCTTATCAGGTAAAACCTGGCCTTGACATTCTTTTTTTAAAGCTGCTACTTTGCTTCTTGTTTGAGTTGCTTGGAAGTTATGGGAGATTTCGTTTAAACCAATGAATATGGAATTTCACAGCAACAACTGAATGTGGGTCTTGTACATAGCTGGACCAAAAGCTTTCTCCACACTAATCTCAGATACTACACTTATATTTTACCTGCTATTACTTCCTAGAGCCAGACTTTTCAGTGTTGCATTGTATATTGCAATACATTTTATCGATCTATATGTCCCTTTATACGTATGCTGTATGTCACATACAGAAAACAGTCAAAGCCAGCATGATAGCTTGATATTCACAACAGAAATGAGCTAAAGCCCTTTCCATAACAGCGCTTCCTTCTTGTTTCAGCCATGTAGACAACCATAAATAACACCTTTTGACAAGCCTACAAATCACCTTTGCAAGCATGACTTTAAACTGCTTCACATAGCAGCCCACAATCAGCTTCCCTGTATGTTTGGCTCAGTAATGTAGTTGACAACAGATGTTAGTTTCAATGGTGGTGGTGGGGGGGGTGCTTTGGTTATGGCCATTTCAATGAAGGAGCGAGTGTAGCTCAGAGCATAGACTAAAAGTCACGGCAGAAGGATCTTTTCCAATGTTGTCTCCAAAGCACTTTTATTAATAGCTAGTATACTATATGCTTACATTACAGCAATATGGTAAAGCACTAAACCTGCATACCAAACATAGTATCTCCAGCCGAGAGTGGAACAAAACAATAGTCCAGACCACTTTTCTTGGGGATGGGTCGTTTTAGCAAAAAGACTACTTTGTTTTAAGATTATTTTTCCCTTATTTTTCTTTTTACTCATGAATTATTTTTTAAAATCTGATGCCCTGCGGCATTTACTTATCTGATGAACACCAAAGTTAAAATGAAGTTTTAAAAATTTTAAAAATGCTGATCTTCAATATCATCACAATTAAGTAAAAAAACGGTTATTAGATTCCACTTTTTGTTTACTTTCAGTTAAGCAATAATAAAATAAAGGGTTGCTTTTTTCAGTGAATGCATCATTGTTCAATCGTTTGAGATGTAATCTGTTTAGGCACCTATAGCACAATATTGCAAAGCATATGTTATGTCTGGAGGTACACAGCTGAAGAAGTAGAGAGATAGAAAGATTTTGTGACTATGTCCAGTACACATGCACAAAATATTTCGCGTAACCGCCTTTGCCTGCCTATTTTATATAATCCTCATTACTTCTTAAGGTGGAATAAGGGATGTTTTATAAATTGTGAAAACCACACCATGTTTTTCTGTTCGTATATATATATATATATATATATATATATATATATATATATATATTAAAACTAATCAGACTTTGGGTCAGATTCATTTTTTTTTTTAAAAGTAAAAACACTAATTACAAATTACTAATTACAAAACAATTTAGGACTAATTCTCAATTAAATGCCATTCATTTCTGCTCAGTAAGTGAATCAGTGCATTTTTTCCTTTCTGATAAAGATATTAATGGCATTGTAGGAGTAAATCACTTTGAGAAGTCGACTCTTTGGTCTGCTTGGCTAGAAATATTAACGTTTATAGTTCAAGAACACTAAGCATTTCCAGAACCTTCCATGCCTTCACAGCCCATGGCTAACCTCACAGGACGCCCAACTTTTTGCACGCTACGATTGTGGGCATATTACTATGACGGCAATTTTGAAATCAGATTTAATGTACCAAGAAAAAAAAAAACTCTCACATCAGTGATCTTTTTAAACAATAAACAGGAGAGTTTGTTTTGTTTTTGCACAAACCTCCATCTGGTATTGATAATTGCAGTAAAACATACATGGGTGTTGAGAACTGATGCCTGTGTGATTTAGGGTTAAATGTTTGTTTGGTTTGCAATTGGGAAAGCAGAGAGAGGGACTCCTGATACACACAGTAATGGCACTGTTGTTGTTGTTGCTGTTGTCTTCACAGAGAACTAGAATCTATCTGAGAATGTTTACACAAAAACAAGAAGGTGTCTGGGGTTATCTCGTTAGACAAACGACATAATAAACTTCTGATTTTCGTTAGTGGTTATATGAAAGAAAGAAAGAAAGAAAGAAAGAAAGAAAGAAAGAAACGTTTCTAGCTTGCAACAGTAAACACTTTTGATATGCACGGGTATTCAAATAGCCATTCACGTTTTATTTACCCCCTGGCGCAGTCTCAGAATGCAATTATCTCCAAACGAGAAGGCAATCATAAAAATTCCATCCTGACACTGAGAAACCTCCGATTTTCTAATCTAAAATAAAAAATAAAAAATACATTTCAATTAACCTGGTGTTAGCATGACTTTCCAAACAGTTAAATCACCAGTTAAACACCCTTTAAGGACCCAGAAAACAGACACTTTTTAATGCGTTTTGCAGCACTATCTGGAGAGTACTGCCAGACGTTGTAAAATATAACACTGAGTACTGCACTGTCACAAGTAACACACACGGTATTTAATAATCTAACACGCTAAACTTGTCATGTATCCTTACGCTGTTAACTTCAGATATGTGTGCCAAGAAGACTCATTCTAGAACAGATATTTTTTTATTCACAAAACCCTCATCCAAATGACTCGCTCTTACTTTATCCATATGTTCTTTCTGTTTCTACTTATGGAAGTTATTCTTTTTCGATTTTCTTTACAATGCAGAACGCATTCGTTTTGTTTAGTGTACTTATGACGCTACTTTATAATAATAATAATAATAATAATAATAATAATACACAATAATAATAATTATTATTATTATTATTATTATTATTAATACACACATAATAATAATAATATAATAATAATAATAATAAATCTACATTGTTCAGATAATCCTTAGCACACATATAATCCCATTTTTGATTTTTGATGGATTTATTGATTATTTTTTTTTATTTTACTTTTGGTAGGCTGCATACTAGTGTGCAGTTTAGGTTAGGATTTGCAATAGCATTATAGCTTCTGTCTGGTTCCAAAAGCACCATGTAAAATCTGCATCTTTTGAAGTTATGTGCATAATGAACATTGTGCACGCATTTAAAACTCTATCCAAATGTCTTAGATGCAAACATAAAGCTTTCTTTTTTAATAAATTCCTGCTGATAAATTGTGCATTATTGATAGCAGTATTAGCTGTTCTTCGTTAAAACGCCCGCTTTTGAAACTCAGTCCGAATCCCTGCCTCTTGTAAACTCAGAGTTTAAGTCTTCGTGCCCCGGGGACACAAAGCAACCCAACAAGTACAGTAATTACACATTGTCACTGGCTGCTAATTTGCAACGAAAGCTCTTAATAGAAATGCATTAAAAAAAAAAAAAAAAAAAGTATAATCCTCCTTCAGGACATTTGCTTTATGCAACAGCCTACACTTTGAGTATCTTTTTTTGTGCCAACTGCTGGCTATATTTATCACAGAAACACACACAAACACAATAATTATTATAAATGTATGAAACAATGTTATGTCCATGTACTTTATATGTTTAAGTGATTATAACAGATTTCGAGGAAAAGCATAGCCTGCTGAAACGATACAGCAAACTGGATATATGGAGATATTTTACCCTCACCTGTTGATATTTTGTAACAGAGAGTCTGAAATATTTAACGTATATAGTCTATACGGTAATGGATATTGTTCTGGTTACGCAATTCAGAAGAATAAATAAATTAAATTACATGTAAAAGTTTTTTTTTGTTAGTTTGCTTTTTTGTTTTGTTTTTTTTGCAAATACCATACATATTCTCGTTCATACATGCCAAAATACCATTTCGAAACATGTTATAAGACTAAGTTAGCGAACTATTAGCCAACTGTTGCATGAACTGTCTGTCATCAGTATGGCAGAGCTTCAGTCTTTTTACGTTTGTGTACAGTCAATAGGCTACTTCACATTCCATCATTCGCCTCAGAAACATACATTTTGTTTTATTAATGATACAACATAAATAGGTGACCACTGTTGCGTATCCGTCAAATTGCATGCATGTCCATCAAATTACCTATCAAATTAGGCTTAATAAAATACATCAATAACCAGGGACAATATTAAATTGTAGTACATTAATAAACAAACTGATTACTGTAGTCAAACAACCATGGTTTGTTTAAAACACAAATGTAAACGATACATGTGGTAAAGGCTTCACGGTAAATAAACATTGATTCAAGAGTTACGGTAAAACCGCAGCGCAAGAATATTACTGACCGCATACCTGCAGTTCCACTTGATGCACGCCACAGTCCTTTGCAGGTTCCATATTTAAATTATACCCCTTGTGTTACTTTTTTAATAAATCCATTAAGTCCAGTAGATACATATGCTTCCCGCTGATTCTTAGTCCCAGGTCTTCCGCAAGACTGCAGTCGCCGAACACAAAACTCGTGCGATTACTACAGGCTGAATTATTCTGCTAGCAGCTGTATCCCGGTTAAAATGTTTAAAATACGTAATGTACAGAACTTTAGGATCTCAGAATCGTAAACACACAATGTAAAAGTGCTAAAGCAGCCCCTATGAAAAGTTAAAGTCCTTTAAAACTACTTCTTCATGTGTTTCCAATCGTGCAGTGCTCCTCCATCAGTACTAATAATCAGAGATCCGCAGTATTCCCACTGTGGAATAGTCGTCAGATCTCCGTGAATTCCAGCAGATCTCTTGAGTGTAAACTGGTGGGTGTACCTTTTCTCCTCCCCGTGCGTGTGTATTTGAGACGAAATCAAGTTAAAAATTGGATTAGTAATTCCAGTACTATCAGCGGCAGACTCGGTACCAGGCGATCGGCGTATGATTGTAGCCCAGCCCCGCTCAAAACTTCTGGCCAATCAGAACTCGAGCGATCTGAAGTGCACAGTCAAAAATTTAACCCTACAGTTTCTGCTGGAGTATTGAAATGCGTCTACAGATTAAATTCAGCCAAGTGTTTTGTCTAGAGAACTGTGCTAGCCTTTTTATTTCCTTCATATGTCTGTTTTATATAAAAATGCAATAAAACTTGTGTTTTCATGGAATTTGCTAAAGTTGGGTTTGATACAATCACGTATAACTATAAGCAATACCAATTTGATATTAATGTTTACACTGCATAGCGCTTGTAAGTGGCGCTACTGCACAAGGCATGGTGCAAAGACATAATAAAATAGAGATATATCATTGTTTTGCAAGCCTGAAGTCATACAGTGTGTGTTTCATTAAAGCTACATTCGAAGCTCTTTGATCTGCACCGTGCTATGTACTCGTGTAGGTCACTACTAGTGTGTTTAAATATTTGACATGCTTCATTATATTTGATATGTTTACATTTCTGGAGTAAAAACCTTTTGCATGTGTTTTTTTTTTTTACAGCGTCTTCCAAATTATGAAGTACTGTACGTCTACTGTTACTATGGAAGAACCTGAGTCTTTTGAATATGCAGACAGTGCGGCGCACTGCTCAATGGATACCAAACGATAGTGTCTTCCAATAATGTGTTCAGGCTGGATCGTGCATTTGTGCGTGTTAAGGGAGGCAGTTTGAGAATTTGTATGAGGTGTTGGGTGAATGCGCCGTCCCTTTAGTCAAATGGGTGAAACAAACGAGCGTAAGAAAATGATGACAAATGAGATGTGAGTAAGACATGTTTTTCTAAGGGATGCTAAATCAAAATAAATGTGTTGAGCTGTACACATTTTATTTAGCCTACTGTATATGTGACAGCCCATTTTACCAAATAAGTCTTATACATTATATATATATATATATATATATATATATATATATATATATATATATATAGTCTCAACATAGGTAGGCTATAGCCTAACAATATGTATTAAAAGTTGGTATCAACAATGCAATAAATACAGTTTGTCTTCATGAACATGTAATTTTATCAAATGCAGTTTTATAGAATGTAATACGGTTTCTTAAACAAGTACAATAACTGCAGATAAAAGCTAAATATAAATAAAATTAAGATATCATAAAAAAATATTTCGTTTTTTATTTTATTAAATTTACTGTCCATCAAATCACATTTATTATTTTTAATAGTAGTAGTAGCAGTAGCAGCAGTAGTAGTAGTATTTTATTTATTAATTTATTTTTTTTTATTATTTTTTATTCTGGAATCGCCACTACTCTTGGAATCGCTTACTGCTGCTACACCCCTACGCTGACTCGGGAGAGACGAGCAGTAACAGTCAAAGTAGTAATTCAATGTGTTTCCATTCAGATGGTTGAATTTCCATTTTACCATCAACATCTATTATTTTTGTAATTGTATTAATTCCTTCAATAGAAACCCACAGAGAAGTACTTCACTATCAGTATTTTGAATATCTGAAGTATGGCATTATAGTTTTCTAATAAAGGCGTTTTAGGACAGTGTTAAATACGTCGTTAAGTTCAAGTAGTGTGCACAACTAATAAATGGACGAAATAAATCAAATATATTTTTTAATTATTATAAAATAGAATATTATTATTAATTATGTCACCTGTCATTCAAAGATGTATCCCTATTTAGGGTGTTGTATTAAATGTTACATCGCGAAACACACACACGCACGCGCGTATTACATACACACACACACACACACACACACACACACACACACACACACAGACAGATAGATAGATAGATAGATATTTTAATATCCTTTATTTCAATCAATCAAAACAATATTAACATTACAAAACAAATGGCAACAAATGTCCATACAAAACCTTCTATTACAACAATTACAAACACATTTTTAAATTATTATCTTCCACCAAGCACACCACCTCTCCAATTGTCCAAATTGCCTGAAACTTTTCTAGCTGGTGCACCAGTTTATAAAAAGTAAAATCAACTTTAATTTTGAGATTACCAATACTTTAGAAATAGGTATTACCGCATCAGTTAAAACTCCATTCATTTTGTTTTTCCTACTTTTCAAAATTGCCATTTTTGCCTGGCCCAGTAGAAAATTTGCCAATTGACAAAGATTTTATTTTTTAGCATTCTTTCACCTCAAAATAAAAAAGTAGTTTGAGTAAAACTCAGACCCAATTTACTAAACAAAACATTCAATAACTCAAACAAAGGCTTTAACTGACCACAAAATAAATAACAATGAAAAACTGTTTCCCTTATCGAGCAAAACTGACATGTATCTCCTCCCCCCGGCTGAATGATGGAGAGAAATGAGTTGGTGCCACAATGGTATGCAATATTCTCCACTGTAGATCCCCCACTCTCTTCGGAACTGGTGATCTATACAGATTCCTCCATTCAGGGGTGATGGAGTCCTCTACCTGTAGCCTCTCTCACCAATGTGTATCAGGCAGGTTTTTTAAATTTTGAAAATGCAACACTTTCACACACATCCGATACATTTCTTTTTTTTTGTATCCCCCCGAACTGAACCTTATATCCTGCTCCAAACTTTAGGATCTGCTCCGGGGTCAGTGGTCTGCCCTACTGCTGGTTGAACTTGCAGGTCCAACTCTGGCGGTTCTGTCTCCAGCTGGTTTTTTCCTAAGAAAAACGGACTCATCTGCTGTAACATCTCTGCAGGCAAAACAGCTTTAAGCTGCACTAAAAACCCCTCCATCACACGCACTGATCTCACACCAAGCTCACTTGCTAGTGATTCTGCAGTTTTCCAGGCTCGGTTATCAAAATTAATTAAATTACCGACCTTCACTACTCCTCTGGAAATTAACAGTAAAACAAAACTCTTTGATTCTAAAAGATTGCATTTTAATGCTGAATTATAAATTAGAGGCTCTTCTAACAACCAATACAACCCTGCAGACTTCAAATCTCTGTTAATTCTAAAAACCTTCCAAGCTAGATAGATAGATAGATAGATAGATAATTTACTAGATAGATAATGGTCCTATTTTTTAAATGCAAATATTCAGTGAAAAAAATGATGGCATAAAACAGAACAATTATTGAGCATGTTATTTCCTGAAACCAAGTTGTTTCTTGTTTATTTCTATACTGTTAATATTATTGTATCCCTCCAAGAAAAACCAAAATAACGTCACCATACAGTTACAATAAGCATACTGTATTGGTTCCATTCATTATATAAACCGTGGTTATATCTGTTATGCTACGCCTTCATAACTGTGAAGTGAAGTAATAACACTTTAAAACAGTAGACGTCTTATCCACAGAGTCAGACCCACCAAGCGTTTGCTTCATTGCAAAGTTTGCAACATTGTGTTTAAAGGAACACCGACATGATCACCCTTGTATCTGCTGTAGTGTTTAAAGAATAACATTTACATTTAGCCGGATACGGATAAGAAACCTACTGATTGTAGAGTCCCAAAGAATATTATATGCAGGCAATGTTAGAAAATATAATGTCATGGAATAGGATGCTTTCACACCCGTTCTTATAAAATGATATCAAACATTTACATAAGACTTGTAGTAGATTAAAAACTATAAATGCCACACTGCAGAAAATGATGTGGATAGAAGATGTATTTTCACAGCGAATGTTACAATGGGTCATTTTCTAAACTTTAAGAGACTTTTAAAGCCCATTTTAAATCATGAGATTTGGAGAGGGTTAGATGGGTTTTTTTTTCTCTCAGTTTTCAAAGCAATATAGTGCGTGTGTGTGTGTGTGTGTGTGTGTGTATACTGTATATATTTCCCTAGTATATTGTTGTGCTGCATGTGAACAATTCTAATATATATATATATAATATATATATATATATATTATTCAGAACATTAATGACTATATTTCATTTAGTGTCTCTAAAATGTAATACCAGATGTTTGGAACACATTATTATAACAAATTATTAAAATACTTTACTTTTTGTTTAAATTGTTTTATGCTATACAGAGCCACAAAAATGCAAGTTTAACATGACAGTGTAAATATATTAAAACAAACAAAAAAAACATTTAGAGTCTGTTGGGTAAGATTTATGGTTAAGTCTTAAACACTTGATTTATAGTGTAAGAAAGAAAGAAAAAAAATGTTACAAAATAGCTTCACAGAAAGTAAAGATAAGACTTAACTTGAGAAATGCAAAATGGTAGATTAAAACAAAACTGCAAAATCATATTCAAAACTTTTCTAAAGACATTTTCATGTCAGTGAATGTTGTGCTGTACCAGGTTTATAGCAGAGCAGTAGCCATGCCTGAACCAGCTGTTACAGAATTAGATCCTAATGGCTCCATACTGCCACCTGGTGGCATCCCATGATATATAAAGTATGTGTCACACTCTGCATGGCTGTCTGTGTCTATTTCAAAGCTCTTTATTACTCGGCAGTGCAGTCAACCCCTTTTCATATCACTTCAAAGAGACTGCACAAAGATGGGGACAATAAGCAAAGCTGACTTCATCAGGAGCTCACCAATAATAGTTAATATAGTTTAAGGTACTGCACTGATAATAATATAATTTTGTGTACTGCATTGATTACAATAGTGTTCTTTAATACATCTTATTTGCAATTAGTACAGTATAATATACTGTACACATAAAATGTTTACAATGTAGAACAAAAATTAAACATATTGTAAAACAAATGGCAAGCATACATGTTACAGATTCTGCATGCTAGACTTATTGGACATTTCAACACTGTGCTGCTACATACTTAAATATACACTTTCTTATCTTTTATTGGGTGTGCGACTGATAAATATGATGTGAACTAGATCCGGCACAGATCTTTACACGGTTTAATTGTATTTAAAGTACTGCATTATGTGACTAAAAGGCATTTCGGTATGGTAACATCCCCACAGCAACCTGATTGAGTTTAATAATGCAGTCATTTTCATGTCCCTTATTCAAATATTTGTAAAGTAGGCACAGCCTAGGACCAGTCCAACGGCTAAAGAAATGACCCTAACCCTAACCCTAACCCTAACACCAGAACCAGTCCAACAGCTAAGGAAATGACCCTAACTGTTAAGGAAATGACCCTAACCCTAACACCGAACCAGTCCAACCAGTCCAACAGCTAAGGAAATGACCCTAACCCTAACACCAGAACCAGTCCAACGGCAAAGGAAATGACCCTAACCCTAACACCGGAACCAGTCCAACGGCTAAGGAAATGACCCTAACCCTAACACCAGAACCAGTCCAACGGCAAAGGAAATGACCCTAACCCTAACACCGGAACCAGTCCAACGGCTAAGGAAATGACCCTAACCCTAACACCGGAACCAGTCCAACAGCTAAGGAAATGACCCTAACCCTAACCCTAACCCTAACACCAGAACCAGTCCAACGGCTAAGGAAATGACCCTAACCCTAACACCAGAACCAGTCCAACGGCAAAGGAAATGACCCTAACCCTAACACCAGAACCAGTCCAACGGCTAAGGAAATGAAGTGTGTACTAAGTTCTTACAGAACTGTGGCAGTGTGATAAATTGTATTCAAAGTTACGTAGAACTTTCTCTAATTACTCTGGAACTGTCCACAGTGATTTAGGGTCCAGTGAAAAGATAGCGTCACGGCCAAGGCTGGTGAATGGCAGGAAAGAGACTCAGAGACAAGGAAGCTGCAGTTTAAGCACTAGAGTGCATATTTAATAAACAACAAATAAACAGAAACAAAGAAACTGGCACGAGGGCCAAAATACAGGTTCAAACAACGGACTAACCGGCTGTAGGCTAGGCAATCGCCTTCACTACAAGTTGTCAATTTAATCCACAAACCCACAGCTCCAAAACACTCATCTAACTCTCTCCACCAGACAAAGGACTTCTGCTTCCTTATATACATGTGGTCACTCCCCGATTAGCATCAATTGCCTAACTGGGGAATGGCCACATCTGTGATTGCTGGCAGGGACAGATTTAACCCCATCCCTGCCAACCTTACATTCCTACACTATCTACAGCAGAAGGGCTTCTGCCTTGCCACAGTCCCCACGACACTAGCGTTTCCAGTATTATTTCAGCACAGTTTCCGTATACTTGTTGCTCTTAATCGTTGTGATATTTACTTGCCCACGAGGATTCTGCTTCTAGATAAGCAGGTCTTGAGTTTCATTTCTGGGGCTGGCTGAGAGGTTTGTTTTCGTTTCTCGTCAGGTTGGGTAAGTAGCTTTGTCTGCTACTGGATGTGAACAAAGCAAATTCATTCTGGCAGATAAAATTCTTCCAGTCTGTGGTGACATCATTAAATTCCAACAGATTTCATTAGGAGCCTGTCTAAGTGGTCTGGTCACGTGAAAAGGAATAGACCTACTAACCAAGCTAGGCCTTCTGTCTTAGGGTGCCAAAGTTTAGCTTCTCAAAGCTCATTTTTTATTTATTTTTTATCTTATCACTCTTCTTTCATTAAAAACACATCAACGTGACATAACATTTCCAGTTACCATGTTGATTTAAATAGTTCAGGGAGTTAAAATGTATTGTGTATTAATATATTTAATACATTTAAACTAATATTCACTACTTAAACATTAGGTAAATACATATTTCTTTTGCAGTTTATAACTATTTGACATACTTAGAATACACCCATTTGCTAGACTAAACAATATCATGCAATGGTATTGCACTTCATCAGCTATTAAATGACTGTTCCAGTTCAATAGAATCATTGGAAAGGCTCTGCAGGACCTTTTAGCTTTTATTCTGTGAAACTTCCGACATAAGTTGTGAGTCAGTGTGTACAGCTATGTACATCTTTCTTTTTGGGAGACAACATTCAGTAAAGTCCAGGTACCTTCCACTCCTCACTGGATAAAATAAATATGCATGCAACAAAGAGTATCCACACTCTGATTTACTTTTATTTGTGCAACATCAAGGTTAAAAAGTGAACACAGCAAATCAACGTTTTGGTGCCATGCACCTTCGTCAGGATTTTGCAACACATAGAAGTCAGTGAAGTCAGCTGAATGTCCAAACAGAGACACACAGGGGTTGTGATTTGATCAACCAGGCTAAGCCACAGCTAGGTTTCTGTAGAGCATTTTGTACCACTGGGAATCCCCCCCCCCTTTCTGTTGTCATCCTGAAATGAAGTGGTTAGTGCAATCCAGGTGGATTGTAAAAAGCACTAAGAAAAAACAAAGTCACATGAAGGAGGAGTCCTGAGTAGATTGATGTGTAGATGCATTGCAACTGAAAGTGTTGCCTTTGTGTTATGGTGTGGTCTTGATTTAAGAAGCCATGTGTTAATCTTGTTTTGTTATGTGTTAAAGTCAATGTTTATCCTGTTAGTGTAGCTCACGCGGTCTGCCTTGCTTAATCGGAAGAAGAAGAGTTAGTCCTTTCAGCACTTACATTCAAGCCAGACCCTTCAGGATTTCATTGCTGCCTTTTGATTCACAGGTGTGTTTAGAATTTGTTATCTGCCATATAGTGTAGTCTTGTTTCTATTTCTCTGTTTAAATTGGTTTAACATAACCAGCTGTAACTAATTTCCAGGTGATCTCCAAAAAAAACCTTGACTGTCAGTGCTTTGAGGTGCTCTATGAAGGGTGCTTTATAAATCCCAATTACATTACATTGTATTGTATTGCATAGCAGACAGTACAATCTAATATTTCAGATACCTTATTCATACAGCCTAAATAATCACGTTTCAACACATGTTGATCACACATCGCTTAGATAGGGTTTAATATAAATTAGAATAAAAAAGAATATATACTGCTTTTTATTTATGTATGTATTATTATTGATCTTATATAAACGTGAAGTCTCTTGGGGAAGTAGTAGGTTGTCACTTTGTCTGGTACTCTATGCTCCAGGAGCATCTTTTATATAGAGAATATGCTTCATAGGCAGCTGTTATACAGTGTGAAAAGGTAGCCAAGTTAGCCATGTTGACCAGGCTGCTACTGTAGGGTCCGTGACCCTGCTCATCAGCAAGTACAGAGGATCTTTTTATATTCATTCACATTGTAAATAGAACCTCTCAGGGTTTACAATTAATCTGACAGCCACAACCTCATCTCATATAACTTGCACATACTGTCTTACAACATTTGTCTGAGGATTCAGCAGTCATCATTTTTGTGTTGTTTATTTAAAACCTGTTATAAAAAAAATTAAAACAGCCTAAAGTGGTTTGTGGAGTTGGGGGTTACAGCCTCTGATTAAATAACTATGAATTACTAGAATAATGAATGTACCCACGTACACACACGGTCTTCATATTTTTAAATCCAGATTTTGATATACGTTGGCTGTCACCTGTTTTGAAGTGTAATCATCAGGGAACACTGCAGTACATTCCAGTCTCATTATTATCAAAATATCCTCCAGCAAGTCCATACTAATCACACCATGAAACTCACAGTCAATCGGCATACAATCCCCTGGAATAAAATACTCTAAAAACAGAAAACCTCTGGCAGAAAACCATTAAAGCCTGGCTTCACTGGGAAAACATTCCTAAAGGTCTCAGGTATTGGGTATGCAGCAGACGCAGTGGTGAGCCTGAGGAAATCATGAAGCAAAAAACTGTATTGAGAGAAAACTCGCCACGTGGCAAAGGGAAGAGCATGGCAGGTTGTGCAGGCCTCAAACTAGGCTTCAATCCGAGGTCAATAATGTGATCTGATATGAACAAGGTTCATGAAATCTTAGTATATTTATTTGTATTGAGTTTGTTAACATGGCTAGGACTGTAGAGATGTAACATATACATTAACAAAGTCACAAACCACTATAGGCGGTGTGGATCTTGATCTGAAAGCAGCCAGGGCAATCGCTGATCTATTTCATATTTCATTGACTTATGTCCCTTTTCCCTCAGTTTGAAAACTGCTAAAAAAAAAAAGGAAAACGCTGGATAAACTATCCTATTTCCTTGTGGACTAGCTACCATGCTTTATATCCACCTTTTCCAGTGTAGGATCCTTCATGTCAACTCTTTAGAAGAAACGAAGGCCAGTGGGGATAAGGGCTCCTCTAAAACTGATTAATAGCTTCTTTAATTTATCAGTTGTATGTAATTTCCTAATTTATATTGGCTGCTGTCCAGTTTTCAATCCACTCTAAATCTCCCTATAGGAAACATGAACTGTTGTACCTGAAACCTGCTGTATATTATTATTATTATTATTTATTTCTTAGCAGATGCCCTTATCCAGAGCGATTTACAATTGTTACAAAATATCACATTATTTTTACATACAATTACCCATTTATACAGCTGGGTTTTTACTGGAGCAATCGAGGTAAAGTACCTTGCTCAAGGGTACAGCAGCAGTGTCCCCCATCTGGGATTGAACCCACAACCCTCCGGTCAAGAGTCCAGAGCCCTAACCACTACTCCACACTGTTGCCCTATATATTGTTCTGTCATTAACATTTTTCTGCAGTGAGGTTGTAACACTGATGATCATTTATCAAGAAAAAAAAACAAATAAGTGGCTCCTCCTGATTCCAGACACCAGCTGACCTGTCAATGGTTTTATCCATACAATGAAAAAGGGGTGGAATTCAAGAAATGGAAATTCTAATGGCCATCTGACTGATGACACTTTGTTGGTGATTTTTACAAGACGTTTCAGACAAAAGCTCTTCTTCAGCTGTGTAGAAAGAAAAGTAACTTAAACACAGTGCAGTAAAGTTGTTAATTTCCAAAAAAATTCTGTGGATGATTATGTCAGAAAAGAATATTTGTTCCAAGAGGTTACAAAGTTTAAACCTTTTGTGTACCTGCAAAAAAAACCTTTTCAAGTTTTCCTTTATATATATTATACATATACATACACATACTGTTGTAGTAAAAAAGTTTACATACCCCAATGGAAATTTATCATTTCAAGAAATTTCTTGAAAACAAAGAGTCAAAAGTATTCATAACCTTCATGCTATTATACTACTGTAGAAATGTAACAAAAAGAGGCTTGCCTGGGCCATGAAGCACCGCCAGTGGACTACTGAAGACTGGAAGAAGGTCTTATGGACCGATGAATCAAAAATTTGAAATCTTCGTTCATCACGCAGGGTTTTTTACGCTGTCGAGTAGGCTAAAAGGATGGTTCCTTGCGTGTGACACCGCGTCAAACATGGAGGAGGAAGCGTGATGGTCTGGGGCTCTTTTGCTGATCCAGAATCGGCGACTTGCACAGAGTGAGTGGCACCTGAACCAAAACTGCTACCACAGCATTTTGCAGCGCCATGCAATACCTCTGGTATACGCCCTAGTTGGTCAGGGGTTCATCCTACAGCAAGATAATGACCCGAAACATACCTCCAGGCTATGTCAGAACTACCTTAGAAGAAAAGAACAAGACGGTAGGCTTCAAATCATGGAATGGCCAGCACAGTCTCCAGACTTAAACCCCATCGAGCTGGTTTGGGATGAACTGGACAGAAGGTTGAAAGCAAAGCAACCTACAAGTGCAACACATTTGTGGGAACTTCTGCAACAGTGTTGGGAAGAACTTTCCAACAGTATTTGATTTCCATTGTAGAAAGAATGCCACGAGTGTGTTCGGCTGTTATATCTGCAAAAGGTGGCTACTTTGATGAGTCAAAAAAATTTAGATTAAATTTTGTTAAACAAAAACAATTCCATGATTTCTTTTTATCTCCAATTGTTTATTTGTTCTATGCTTTAATTTCAGAGTACATTGAGACATTAAACTGCGAATTTCAATAAAAACTGGAAAAAATGGAGGTGTTCTAAAAACTTTTGACCGTTAGTGTATATATATATATATATATATATATATATATATATATATATATATATATATATATACACACACACACAGAGTGTACAAAACATTAGGAACACCTGCTCTTTCCATGAAATAGACTGACGTGGTTAATCCAGGTGAAAGCTATGGTCCCTTGTTGATGTAACCTGTTAAATCCACTTCAATCAGTGTAGATGAAGGGGAGACAGGTTAAAGAAGGATTTTTAAGCCTTGACACAATTGAGACTTGGATTGTGTACTGTATGTGTGCCATTCAGAGGGTAAATGGGCAAGACAAAAGATTTAAGTGTCTTTGAACGGGGTATGGTAGTAGGTGCAACTGCAACGCTGCTGGGTTTTTCACGTTCAACAGTTTCTCCTGTGTATCAAGGATGGTCCACCACCCAAAGGACATCCAGCCAACGGCAGGCCAGTGGTCGAAAATAGCTCATTGATGAAAGAGGCCAAAGGAGGCTGACACGAATTATGCAGAGCAACAGACGGGCTACAGTTAGTCAACTGACAGTCCAGTACAACATTGGTGCCGAAAGACCCATAAAAGAATGCACAACTCGTCGTACCTTGACACGAATGGGGTATGGCAGCCGACGACCTAACAGAGTTCCATTTCTTTCAGCAAAACACAAGAAACTACGGTTGCAGTGGGCTAAGGAACGAAAACACTGGACACTGGAGGATTGGAAAAACATTGGCTGGTCTGATGAATCCCGGTTCCTGCTGTTTCACGCTGATGGGAGGACTAGGGTATGGTGAAAACCACATGAGTACATGCATCCATCATGCCGCGTGTCAACATTGCAGGCTGGTGGTGGTGGTGTGATGGTGTGGGGTGTGTTTTCAGGCACACATTGGGCTCCTTGATAAAAGTGGAGCAATGTTTGAATGCCACAGGATATCTGAACATCATTGCCAATCAGGTGCATCCCTTCTTGGCAGCAGTGTATCCATCTGCTAATGGATTTTTTCAGCAGGATAATGCACCATGCCACAAGGCTAGGATTGTCCAGGAATGGTTCCACAAACATGACAGTGAATTCAGCTTACTGCAGTGGCCTGCCCAGTCACCAGATCTCAATCCAATTGAGCATCTGTGGGATGAGATGGAACCAGCTATTCGGAGTAGAGATCCGCTACCAGCCAAGTTGACACAACTGTGGGAAGCATTGAGTCAACATGGGCCAGCATCCCTGTGGAACGCCGACACCTTGTAGAGTCCATGCCCGATGAATTGAGGCTGTTCTGAGGGCAAAGGGGGTGCAACTCAGTATTAGGAAGGTGTTCCTAATGTTTTGTACACTCAGTATATATATATATATATATATATATATATACTGTATATACTGTATATATAAAATATTTATATATTATATATATAAAAAAAAAATTTATCTTTTAAAAAAAAATTGTGTACATTTTTTTAAAAACCTTTTCTTTCATATGCCTTCAATATTGTACACTGCAGTTATATATATATATATATATATATATATATATATGTGTGTATATATATATATATATATATATACAGTATATATATATATATATATATATATATATATATATATATATATATATATATATACACAGTGAAACGTTGCATATCTGACAAATCACATAACCTCCCTGATCAATTAACCGCCTCGCTAAATAAATAAATAAATATTAAAAGTAGGCTACAAGAGTAATGGCATTGGCAGCAAATGCAGCTTCTGCGATGGAAACAGAAAGAAAGCATTATAGCAATCAGCCTTTTGGTGCATTCCCTTTAAGAGAGGCGGGCTAAAAAAGGTGTCAGTCAGCTACATGTAGCAGTGATGTTTCAATACACCAGTCGAGAAAACTTTTTTTGTGCAATGTGTTTATATGATTGTAGCCCAATTAATCTTGTTTACATTTGATTACTTTTAAAGCAAAAAATGTCCCCATGTTTAAAGTAGTTTGCATGTTGTTTTTGTTCATAACCTTGATTGGAGTCCTTACACAGGCTGTACTCACCTGGACCTGGTCCTGGGGAAGATATTAGGGGCAAGATTTATCAAGGGCTTTACCCCAAAGTACATTGTGCATTATATATGCTGTGTATGAAACATGAAACTGTTACCTGTGAGTCTTTAAATTCACCTTATGAGTTATGTACTACTAGTAACATGTAAACTACTAGTAAAACTATCAGTTTTATTTTACCTAAACCAAAAATGGTGTAAATCTGGCACTATGGTGAGGAAAGAAATCCATTCATTAGCAGGTTCCCTGTAGCAAGGGATTCAAAATAAATAAATAAATAACAATTTTACCTGCTGCATAAGACGTAAAGTTAATGAAGTAAAGCATTTCACACACATACTGTAAAATCTGTTCAATAATTTGCAGGAGCTTGATTTTAAAAGACTAAATAAAGCACAAGCAAACATGTTTGTTTTCAAAATGTTGCACATTTTGTATCCATTTGTGATATTATTTATCTTTCTTCAAGAACCAGAAAAAAATTAAAAAAAATAAAAGAAATGAGTTTATGAACATTTTATTTTTACAGCTGACAATTTCAGCAAAAATATATCCAATTTCTTTCTGAACACGATTGTACTGTAATAATCATAATGAAAACATTGGGGACCTTAATGAAATATCTAGGCCGGGCATGCCAAATAATATAAGAAAAATGGTAGAGTATGATCTTCTATTTTACACATCACTCTACACAAGGTTATAAAAAGTATATTGCATTTTAAATGGAGATCATTACAGTAGCTGAAAATAGTTTAAATCTACAAAATCGCTTCTTAGTTAAAGCCATTCTGTTGTGAGGACAAAAGTAGATACAGAAATGGAAATATTTCTGCTCAAATTCATATTCAGTTACTATACTTGGGGACCCATGTACGATGATTGTGTCTGTCTGTCTGTCTGTCTGTCTGTCTGTCTGTCTGTCTGTCTGTCTGTCTGTTACACTCTACATGGTGAACACAATAACTGCCTTGATTCTGCACTCCTAGCCTCCTATACAGTAGATGTTTCAGATTGCATTTTTTTAAAAAAC
>JAHFZB010000515.1:0-42710 GCA_036884735.1 Huso huso
CAAAGTTTTAATATTATAATTGTTTGCTTATTTTAACAACAATGTGAGTGAAATATCATCACAAGAAAGAAGACATTTCCATGGATCTCGTAAATCACAATCAAATTGCATTACATGTGCAATCCGCCCACAGTGGAAAAGCAGAAACGTGTTTTAAACCTGGCCTTTGTCGCCCTCTTCAGGACAAACTCTGCACCTGCGCAGAGCCTGATTGAAATCAATTATTTTTACTTGGGAAATGTAGAGCTATTCACACAACCTTGAGGACTGTTCTAAGCGCTGTTTTAAAGACTGTTATATATATATATATATATAACAATGACCACACAGTGTTGCTTTAACTAAACTATACCAGCAGACCAGCCTATTCCATACAGGTCTTTGTAACTAAACAATACCAGCAGACCAGTCTATTTCATACAGGTCTTTGTAACTAAACAATACCAGCAGACCACCCTATTTCATACAGGTCTTTGTAACTAAACTATACCAGCAGACCAGCCTATTTCATACAGGTCTTTGTAACTAAACTATACCAGCAGACCAGCCTATTTCATACAGGTCTTTGTCCAGTGACTGCTGGGTCTGATGTAAGAAGAAAAAAACAGAGCGAGTCAGCCTATTGAATCTTTCAAAGGTTTGCCTGCCAGTTGAAGGAGCCAATGATAGCAGGGCAATACTATTGTGAAGCTGCTCAAAGAACACTACAGGTACAGTCCTGAATCCTCCCAGAAGCTGAGGGGGTGAAGTATAGAAGAACTGAAATGTCCGCTCTGGATAGACAAACACCAAAAAGATAACAAAGTTACAAACTGAATGAAAGGAGACAGCACAATATTGTGGGATCAAATAAAAGCAGGTTTTCACATCTTCAGCGTGCCCAGCTGGCATGAGCCAGTGAGGCTCTGTAGTCTTCAGAGCGCGAGCTCGGGTTCAAATGATTTCAGTCGCATCTCGACTCTGGGATCAAGCTATCAGACACCTCCAGATGGTTAGTCAAGCTAACAGCCCCTAGAAGACTAAAACATCCCATTTAAAACACATGAAAGCCCCGTGCAGCCAGTCTACCCAGCCTACGTGCTTGAGAAAGAGAGAGGGAGAGAGGTCTAAAGGAAGGGGTATATCTCACTGCTCATGAACACACTGCTCCCAGGTAGGAAACCCACTGAAATCATTTGAACCCGAGCTCGCTCTGAAGACAACAGAGCCTCACGGGCTTGTGCCAGCTGGGCACGCTGAAGATGTGAAAAACCTGCTTCTATTTGATCCAATATTGTACTGTCTCCTTTCATTCAGTTTGTAACTTTTGTATCTTTTTTTATCTTCTTTCAATTAAGTGAGAATCAGTTTTCATGACATAAGAGAAGCAGAGCTGAGGCTCTGATGCCATGAACATTTGCTCTGTTCACTCTCAAAGTCCTGCTAGAATATTTTACTGGTGAATGTTTTATTTTTCATAATGACTGTACATTCTAATAGATCACAGTGATTATTATCCTTAAACGGAAATACAAAAGTAATAAAGCACAGCTCTAAAACTCATTTCAATATGTATCTTTTCTAAATGGTAACATGAGTTCATATCCTCTCCTCCCACATTCCTCACTGCTCCTGTTTAAACACACACTGAGAGCAGGGAGGGGGGCTCCATGTTAGCAGTGGAACAGGAGCATCTGCTGGATGCCATTCCACCACAGGGAGTGGCCCTGTGCTGGTTGCCATGGTGACAGAGTCTCCAGTATCTCTGCAATGGACTCTGACCAACGCATGACTGACTGAACCTGTAATAAGCTGATAAAACAGGCAGTCATAAATATTAACAAGCAGACAAACTGTCTATGCATGCAGAAATGTGGAGAACCATTGATCTGTCTGCTTGGCTATCTTTCGGTAGAAACTCCCCTCCAACTCTCTCCTCCCCACCCCTCTCACTGATTCAACAGTCTCTGCTCAGCCTGCTTGTCTAAACCTGGCCTCAGTACCAAACCCCGCCTCTCAGAGCTGTACACAATTCCAGGAAATCAGCACAGTGAAGTTTCTGTTGTGAAATCGTCAGTCTCTCTGTCTCACTGCAGCAAGAATGGCTTCAAACTTGTGGTCAGAGGAGCACTTGAACTGTCCAGTGTGTCTGGAGATATTGAAGGACCCAGTCACTACAACATGTGGACACAGTTACTGTATGGGGTGTATTAAGAACTGCTGGGATCAGACTGATCATTCAGGTGTCTACAGCTGCCCCCAGTGCAGAGAGATCTTTACCCCAAGGCCTGTTCTGCGCAGAAACACCGTGCTGGCTGAGATTGTGGAGAAATTAAAGAAGACAGGACTCAATCCTCCTCCTGCTCAAAGTTATGCTGGACCTGGAGATGTGCCGTGTGATTTCTGCACTGGGAGAAAGTTCAAAGCTGTGAAATCCTGTTTGACGTGCCTGGCCTCTTACTGTGAGACACACGTCAAGACACACTATGAGGGGGCTGCTTTCAAGAGGCACAAGCTGATCAATGCAATTGGAAATCTGGAGCAGAAGCTTTGTACTGAACACCAAAAGGTTTTGGAGGTCTTCTGTAGAACTGATCAGACATGTATTTGCATGTTGTGTACACAAGATGAACACAAGAGCCATGATACAGTCTCAGCTAAGAAAGAAAGGAGTGTGAAACAGGTAAGGGTTTGAACCATTTCCTTGTAGCTATCCTTAAAGATAAGAATTCCCAGGGATATTTATCATGTCTGTTTACTAGGTTATACAGTTTCACATTAGATCAATTGTATATTAAGATCTATTTAAAGAGCCCTAGTTTTTTAATTGCACTATCTAAACTGATGTACTACAATGTATTTCAGGGTGTAACAGGGGTGTTGTTACAGGTGTGGCTATCGTTGATTGACAGGAGAGACACAGGAGGTTTTCTTTGATACAAAAAACACAAAACATTCAAAACAAAACACTGCTTGAAAACAACTAGAAAATAAAAGTTGACCAAACAAGAAAGGAGGTCCCGCTCCAGGAACAGTCTCCCTGACACCTCCTCTCTAGACTTGGGTGGGATTAAAATCACCTGAACTTGTTCCCTATTCCTTCCAGTGCTAGCGATCCTGGCTAACTCACACAGTGATCCGAGATACATTTTTCCTCTTGTGTTTTTCTCACCCTGGTTAACACACACAGTCGTGAGGATCCTACAGCAACACTCTCCTTCCCAGACAGTCTGTATCCCTGCTTGTAGAACCAAAAAACTGGCTTTTCAGACCCCTTTTAAAGGCATGTGGCCAGAGCTAATTGATAATCAATTAATCAATTAACACCTGGCCACATTCCACACTTGGATTTGAATATGCCCTGCCCTATCTAGCACAAACTTGATTATCAAAAACATTATTTACAATCAAACAAAAACACACTATTTACACGTGCAGGACCTCAGCCCTGCCTCACAGGGTAAGAAGGATTTGTTCAGCTGTTTTGTGGTGCATTGGAATTTGTATTGTAAAATTAGCATGATTTATATTCCTAGTGCTTTTTATATGTATCTTGCAAATTAAAAAAATATATATTGAACTGTAATATAGCTTTAAATCCCACGAGCAAGAGCAACCCTCCGTTTCTAATTGTAATCTCATTTTAAATCGCACAAGCGTGTGCAATCCTCCAATAGAAATGCAGGAATGTGCTGCCACTCAGTTTAAAGTACTCAGAATGAATTAATGATAGATTCAAGTCAGGAAGGAGGTTCATTGACTCACTGCGCTGGGAAAGGTTGTTATTTTGTTATTCTTTTTTGGTTTTAGGTTATTTTATTGTATTTTTTCACGTGGAAAGGGGTGAAGTCAAAGTGAATTGAGAAACCATGTCCAGGGTTTTCCAGTGTTTATTGGGTATACACTGATTTCATTGTTTTGTATCAGGGTTGTTTCATCTGTGTTTATCGATTGAAACCAGAAATCAGAAGCCCTAAATATCCATTAAAGAGAAAGCTGCTTCAGTTTCCTAGGTGCTTGACAAAACAAACATGTAACACATGCTAGATCAGACATCATTCACTGTTACCAGTATGAAACAGTACCATCTAGTGGACAGTTGCTGTGGATCAAGAGTCCTTTTGTATTGTTGGCAGATGTGCACTAGATGGTGTTGTATCTTACTACTATACACAGATGTTGTTTGATCTAGCCTGTGCTACAGTTGTCTATATTCGAGAACCACTGAGAATTATAGCAACATTGTAACTATGTAAGGGTACAAGAAAATAGAAAATATATTTGAGCTAAAGTTATTCTGTCAGTTTCAATAGCATACTTAAACAGGCCTGTGTTGGGTGTGACAGGATATCACTCAATGCCCCATCAGAAATGTCACTGTGTGACTGTGTTTCTACACAGAAGCAGCTGGGAGAGACTCAGACAGAAATACAACACAGAATCCAAGAGAGACTGAAAGAAGTGGAGGAGCTGAAACAGACTGTGGAGTCACTGAAAGTGGGTATTGACAAGAGGGGGGTATTATTATTATTATTATTAATATTATTATTATTAACAGATGGACTGGAACACATCTACAGAAGTTTACTGTCTATGCCTGATGTGTTTTTGATATCAATTCTAACCATGTCTCCTCTACTGTGTTCTTTCACTCAGAGATCTGCATGCATAGAAATAAAGGAAAGTGAGAAGATCTTTACTGAGCTGATCCGATCCATTGAGAAGATCCACACTGAGGTTATTGAGCTGATTGGAGCTAACGAGAAGGCTGCAGTGAATCAGGCTGAAGGACGCATGAAGATACTGGAGCAGGAAATTGCTGAGCTAAGGAGGAGAAACGCTGAGCTGAAACAGCTTTCAGAGACAGAGGATCACATCCATTTTCTACAGGTAACATCGCTGCTTGTTAGAAAATCTCAAGTCCATAACTGGGACGGTTTCAGACAGACCTCTCCAATTGAATGAATCCTTGCTTTTCCCCAGGAATGTTTTGGACCCCATTCTGTTTCACTGAAAACTCATTTTCTCCACTTTCCTGTTGTAGAATTTCCAGTCTCTCTGTGCCCCTCCTGAAGCTGGAGACTTACCCAGCGTTACTGTCAATACAGAAATCTCATTTGGGGCTGTGAGGAAAGCTGTATCTGAACTTAAAGACCATATTGAGGACTTCTGCAAGGGGGAATTAGTCAAAATAACCACAACAGGTTGGTGTGAAATAGATTCCTTTGGTAGAGATTTCTCAAATAGACCATGGCTTGAGGAGGGACAGGACTTGCAAGACATTAATGAAGACCTCTTGCAGATTGTTGGCTATATGAATATTGCTGCAGTGTGGAGGGAGGAGACAGCAGGGAGGAGTGGGAGGCAGCAGGTAGGAGGGAGAGGGGGCAGGCCGGAATGAGCAGGGAGGAGGGTAAATAGAGGAGGGAGGAAGGAGCATGGAGGAGGAAACAGGAAGGAGGGAGCAAGGAGGAGGAAGCAGGGAGGAGGGAGCATGGAGGAGGGAGCAGGGAGGGCAGAGCAGGAAGCATTGGAGAGGGAGCATGGAGGGAGAAGAGAAATTAAGCAGGGAGCATGGAGGAGAGGGTGGAAGAGAGAGGAGGGAGCATGAAGGAGAGATCAGGGAGGAGACAGGAAGGAGGCAACAGGGATGAGGGAGCAGAGAGAAGGGAGCATGAAGACTGGAAGAGACAGCAGGGAGGAGGGAGCATGAAAGAGTGAGCAAGGAGGAGGGAGCACATAAGTGGGAGGAGGCAACATGGAGGAGGGAGCAGGGAGAAGGGAGCAGGGATGAAGGAGCAGGGAGTGATGAAGCAGACTGGAGGGAGAAGGGTGCACGCAGGAGGGAGCAGGGAGGTGGTAGGAGGGAGCTTGCAGGATGGAACGGACTGATGAAGCAGAGAGGAGGAAGTGATGTGTGGATGGAGCAGACAATGACTGATGTATGTTTGATGAACAGGGGTGTCCTAATATGGACACCGTACTGTTGGGCAAAGATATGTGATGGAGAGGAAGGAAAACAAGACTCCAGTACAGTGGCAGATGTGTTCACATTGACTTTGGCTGCTGCACCGATACGGAAGGAATACTTATTCATTGTAATCATGAACATCTTGAAGAACGGATTTTTACATCCTGAAATTCCATGAATAAGCCTTGTTTCTTTTCAGATTGCTGTTTGGAGTCTTGTGTGTGTTGTGTATTAATCCACATGTTTCAATTCTATTTCTCTCTCTTTTTTTCTGCCCAGTGAATGAAGTTGCAGTTTACAGTCTGCAGGCTCTAGAGCCAAGGAACAGAGCTGAGTTTTTAAAATGTAAGTCTGTTTGCACTGAAACATTTGATGGAAAGATGTGTCACTCCATTGTGAGAAGAGCTAACACTACAGAACAGGGAGGGGTGGAGCTTGAGGGCAGCAATTATTATTATTTAGTAGTAATTATGAAGCCATTAATCTACACTCCTCTCCAACAAGTATTGGTTCAGATGAATACATGCAGAATGACTGGGGGAGGGGCATTTGTTGCCTGTTTTTTCCACTCAGACCTTTCTCTCCCTAAATATCTTGTTATCCCTGAATAGATAATCATCCCATCTTTTAATACATGTACAATGCATGTGAAACCAGTTGTGGGGTAAAATGAACAGCTATCCTCCCAGTCATCCTGTGCTGGTAGTAAATGTATATTGCAGTATCACTGCACTTGTGGGATGGATTGCTCATTCAAATATTAGACAGATATTTGAAGAGTGGATGATATTCTATTGAAGATATTTAGTAAGCAAAGGGTCTGAGGGGTAAATGGCAACACATACCCTGTAGGAACATTAAGTGAACTGTAATTGTATGCAGAGCTGCATTTGATTAGTTCCAATTGAAGAAGTTTGATAAGATCGAGGAATTATAATGAACAAAACAATCAAACAGCAAGAGAGTTTAATTAATAGCAGCAGTTTATTGAAGACAGAAAAATAAAGAGAGAACTTATCCAAAGTCAGAAATAAATCTCAAGTAAGATTTTTAGATCAAATCTATTGATTATCAATCTTAATTATTACAGTCTAAATATACTTGTCTATAAAAAAGCAGGGAGGAGGGAACATGCAGGTGGGGGGGAGGGAAAAGGGAGGAGAGAGGATGCAGCAGGGTGCATGCAGGAGAGAGGAGGGAGTCATAAAGAAGGGAACAGGGAGGAGGGAGCATACAGGATGGAGTAGGGAGCATGGAGGTGGGAGGAGGGAGCAGGGAGCATAGAGGAGGGAGTAGTGAGCAGGGAGAAGGGAGGAGGGAGGAGGGAGCATACATGAGGGTGTAGGGAGCATACAGAAGGGAGGATAGAGGAGGGAGCAGGGAAAAGGGAGAAGAGAGGATACAGCAGGGTCCATGCAGGAGAGAGGAGGGAGCATGAAGAAGGGAAAAGGGAGGAGGGAGCATGGAGTAGGGAGGAGTGAGCATACAGGATTGAGCAAGGAGTAGGGAGCATACAGAAGGTTGGAGGGAACAGGAAGCATACAGGAGAGAGTAGGGAGCAGGGGGTTGGGAACATACAGGAGGGAGCATAGAGGAGGACGGAAGGAGGAAGGAGCAGGGAGGAGGGAGCATACAGGAGGGAGAAGGGAGCATGAAGGAGGGAGCTGGGAGGAGGGAGCATATAGAATCGAGGGGGAAAAGGGAGGAGAGAGGATGCAGGCTCCATGCAGTAGAGAGGAGCATAAAGAATGGAACAGGGAGGAGGGAGCATACAGGAGGAAGTAGGGAACAGGGAGGAGGGAGCATAAAGGGAGTAGGGAACATTAAGAAGGGAGCATAGATGAGGGTGGAGGATGCATGGTGGAGGGCGCATACAGGAGGGAGTAGGGAGCAGGGAGGATTGAGCATATAGGAGAGACCAGGGAGTAGGGAGCATAGAGGAGAGAGCAGGGAGCATGGAGGAGTGTGCAGGGACTAGTGAAGCAGGGAGGAGGGAGTGATTTGAGGATGCAGCAGACAATGACTGTTGATTTTCTCAGTGATTTGACTTTTCTAACCGTCTCTCCTCTACCCATCCTCTTCTCTTCAATCAGATTCCTGTCAGCTCACACTGGACCCCAAGACAGCGTATGAAGAACTCTGTCTGTCTGAAGGGAACAGAAAGGTGACACTGAGGAGAGAGACCCAGAGATATCCCGATCACCCAGAGAGATTTGGTTACTATCCCCAAGTGCTTTGCAGAGAGGGTTTGTCTGGGACTATCTGTTACTGGGAGATTGAGTGCAGTGGCGGATGGGCTTCTATAGGAGTCACATATAAAGGAATCAGCAGGAAAGGAGAGGATTGTTCCTGTCTCCTTGGATGCAATGACAAGTCCTGAGTTTGCTCTGCTCTGATTACAGTTACTCTGCCTGGCACAATAACAATCACACTGCAATAACTGCCCCCACTCCCCCAGAATAGGGTGTATCTGGACTTTAATGCCGGGCACGCTGTCCTTTTTATGGCGTCCTCTGACACAATGACCCTCCTGCACAGATTCCAAACCACATTCACTGAGCCGCTCTATCCTGGGTTTGGGCTTTATTATTCTAATTCCTCTGTAACAATCTGCCAGTTGAACTAGACTGTTTTGTGTTGTAAGAAACCCTTGTATTGAACTCCTGTCTGTCCTCTCCACTCCTCGGTGAAGGGAATGTTCAATCTGACACAACTTTGGATGAAAGCTAGGGGTAAACGGTGCCACCTGCAGAGCGAAATGAGGTGAATTATTTCTTTTTAGCAACGAATGGGTTTCATATGAAATATGTTGATTGCCCATATATTTGAGGCAATGTAATACTGTTGATTAGAAAGAAGTACATATCAGCCTAATAACAAGGATTAATACATTCCCTTGGCAGCTCGCAGTTGAGCGAATCCAGCGTATTAATATTGCAATGCGCACGGGCAAGCACCTCGTCATTTTTCATGGCTGTGACCCTGTATATTAGAGAGAGAGAGAGAGAGAGAGAGAGAGAGAGAGAGAGAGAGAGAGACTTAATATTTCAATATTTAGCAAAAAAACGAAGTCAAAAAGTTTGCTTTATTGTTTGTGTTTTTTTTCTTCTATGATTTCCATAAAATATGGAAAACATGCATGTTCAGTTTTTTTTCAGATTTTAGTAATGTGATTTAATAAAATATTGAATTTAACTAACTGACTTTCTCGTTTATTAAATTCTGTAGATTAAATTTATTAATACTCATTAACATTGTTTTTCATTAAGTCTTTGCCGCAGAATTTGACAAGTTCTTTGCAGAAAAACGCGCTTTTCTCTGCAGATTGTAGGAAATTTGACTGCAGATTTCCGTGGGGACCTTCCCAAAACAATGGGTTTATACTGCCATCTAGAGGCTGAAAATAAAACCCGGGCTTTACCGAGTTAATATGATGCTGGATTCAAAATGTGCGTCTTTTTACAGAAGCTCCAAAATTACGTCACGTAAACACGACTGCCCGCCTCCTCCTTTCTCATGAATATTAAGCAAGCAATCGTAATGAATATTAAAAGAGCATCAAATAGGCGTATATTAAAATGAACATGTTTATTTATAATATGTATCTTAAGTTAAATTTGAAGAATTTGAATGGAGGTATTAGTAATCGAATTTATATAATCATAGTCTGATATATTATTGCAATAACTGAATGATTAATATTCATGAGAAATCTACATTAATGCCTTAGATTCTGGTATAGTAAGCAAACTTGTTAAATTTGCAGACGACACAAAAATAGGAGGAGTGGTACTAATATCTAGACAGCATTCAGAACTAGGCAGACACATGGCAAATTACATTTAATAGAGAAAAGTGTAAGGTACTGCACGCAGGCAATAAAAATGTGCATTATAAATATCATATGGGAGATACTGAAATTGAAGAAGGATTCTATGAAAAAGACCTAGGAGTTTATGTTGACTCAGAAATGTCTTCATCTAGACAATGTGGGGAAGCTATAAAAAAGGCCAACAAGATGCTCGGATATATTGTGAGAAGTGTTGAATTTAAATCAAGGGAAGTAATGTTAAAACTTTACAATGCATTAGTAAGACCTCACCTAGAATATTGTGTTCAGTTCTGGTCACCTCGCTACAAAAAGGATATTGCTGCTCTAGAAAGAGTGCAAAGAAGAGCAACCAGAATTATCGCGGGTTTAAAAGGCATGTCGTATGCAGACAGGCTAAAAGATTTGAATCTATTCAGTCTTGAACAAAGAAGACTACAAGGCGATCTGATTCAAGCATTCAAAATCCTAAAAGGTATAGACAATGTGAATATGACACCTCCAACACTGAGATATTGTCGCCACCTGCTGGGAGAAACAAAGAACTGCAGTTATATCGCCTCATTACAGGGGTGGTTGGATATCGGCTTCCCTTTGACGTACTTGAAAATATTTCAGCTCTCTACACAGATTCAGTTGAAAATCAAATCTATGTATTTGCCACTAAGTAGTATCGCACTTGTGTGAGTTTAAAGACAAAGCAGTATGTCAGCTGGAGTTTCTGGGATATCAGATTTAACTGAATTAACCAAATCTCCTCACCACATTTCTGAGAGGAAAGAAATACTAAGCAATGTGTTTGATCGCTATTAAAGGACAACGTTTGTCCATGTGTCTCTTTAGAACAATCTAAATATGAAGTGTTTCAGCATTAAGTTGTGATGTTAATTTTGATTATTATTATTATTATTATTATTATTATTATTATTATTATTATTATTATTATTATTCCTATTCCATACATTTTATCACTGAAAATTTGTATTTTTCAAGTTACGGTTGAGTATTATTTTATTTTGTATACTATTCTATACTGTGCTGTTTTTTAATGTGGTTAGAAATCATTTAAATTATTAGATTTAAATTAATAATACAATTAGTATTAAGTAAGTAATTTTCATCAGGATTAACACATTTCTTTAAAGAAAGTAACACATTCAACCAAATCAAAGTTTAAGGATCATTCAACCAAATAAAAACATTATTAGGGCGCACTGAAGGGTGAACAAATATAAAATAAAACTCGTAAGAAATGTAAAAATGCGATATGTTTTATCATCTATAATAAATAGCTTTACAGGAAACACACGTTCTTTCCGGGAAAAAAAAATAGTCAGATACACTTCAAAATTCGTATAGCCTATCCTCCTTCACAAGTGACAGACTTTCCTCGTATATATGATAATCATTTACACATTATGATAAGGAAACATTCAAATGAGAGCAATACATTAAAACTGGTCAAAGGAAACAGAAAAAACAGGGATGGGGTGAAAGCCGGAACGAGACCGAACGGCCCGGAACGGTACTTTAATGAATCCAATTGCTTTAAAAAAAACAGCATAGAAAGTTACACACACGTGAGGAGAATATTTTAACAATCAGAACCGAACGCGCTGTCATTATTATTATTATTATTTTTTTTCTTAGCAGACGCCCTTATCCAGGGCGACTTACAATTGCTACAAGATATCACATTATTTTTACATACAATTACCCATTTATACAGTTGGGTTATTACTGGAGCAATCTAGGTAAAGTACTTTGCTCAAGGGTACAGCAGCAGTGTCCCGCACTGGGGATTGAACCCACAACCCTCCGGTCAAGAGTCCAGAGCCCTAACCACTACTCCACACATTAACCCGTTCCGGGGCCAGAACCCTCTTTTTATCACCAAGAAGCTCCCGTAACACTGGGTTCTGAAGCTGAAAATTACACACACAATACAACTAAGTGGGAACAACATAACATTGTTGAAAAAACCCACCGAACTGCTCATTCCGTGCAATAAACAGCTGTATAGACAAAACCGTCCGGAACACGGGGTTCCGAAGGAATACAGAGCATGAAAATGATACACACAATACAACTAAGTGGGAACAACATAACACTATTGAAAAAACCCACCGAACCGACCTTTAACTGCTGCCCATTCTGTGCAATAAACAGCTGTATAGACAAAACCGTCCGGAACACGGGGTTCCGAAGGAATACAGAGCATGAAAATGACACACACAATACAACTAGGACATCATAACACTATTGAAAAAAAACATATTTCATTTCCCATTGCGTGCAATAAACAGCTTGATTAATAAAGCTGCCCAGAAGACGAAAAATAAGATACACATAATACAGTGAGTAACATACTTAGAAAAACTGTCCGAAGTGTTAACCGACCTTTAATTGCCGATTCACTGCATGAAATGGGTTAATATGAATTGATCTACTGCAAATTCATATAATGGGTATTCAGCCGAGGGGATGTTAGTTGATTTTTACTGTCTATACAAACTACACTTTTCAGCCTTGATAGAACACCTGCAAAGAGCCACTGATTAGTACTTTAATATTGTACTGGATCATAACACTACATTTGCCTACAAATTCAGTGACAACAGAGAATATCATGTTATTGACCGGATCTTGTTTTTTGTGATTAAGCACCAGAAGCAAATTTCAGCTATGCGTTATACTCTCAGGAAAACAATATTGAGCAAAAACGGTTCTATGTCTTAGATGTGGAACCGTTTATCTGGTGCTGTTTGAAACCACGTGTAAGATTCTGTATTTGTACTTTATAATAATCAGTTTAATAGTCCATGCAGTATGCTGGGAACTCTGTACTCATTTCTCTGCTGAATGTGCTTAGCGTTGACAACCATTCAAGCTTGTGTTGGTAAGTTTGTGGTACACTGGATGTTGTTGTAGACTGAATGATGAGAATATAGGGGTTTGAGAACATCAGCTTGCTCCTGGGTTCCCATGTGCTGCTTCTTGGTGCATGCATCACTAATGAGAGAGAATTTGTCCATATTACTAGATGTACATATTTTAAAAGAGTCATAAGAAACGTGTGTGTACTTTTAAAGATGTTGACGGTGTAACCACATATAAATTGTTGATTGTTCACTTTAACAAGCTAGTGTTGTTGATGAGACTGTTTTTAGAGTGAGATGCAAAAGCGGCAGTAGTAAATGTGTGCTATTAAGATTGCAATGTAAACGAGTGAGATGTCGGTCGGATTGTTAAACTGGATCTCATTTTTAACGTGGTAGGCCTGTCTGTTGGGCATGATGAGATTGGGGTTTCATTAGCCTTTAATGTAAGATACAACCCCTGTGGGTACAAATGAGGCGGAGCATGTCAGATTTCTTTTACAACACATCTCAAGCCAGTGTTTATTAAATTAATAAGAAAAAAGTAACGGGAACTCAGATCAAATAAAAGTTATTTGTATACCCCAGTGGCCACTACAAAGCCCAATAATAAACCCCCCAGATAACCCCACAATCACACTCCACATCCTTGCTCACAATATCCAGCCGTTCAGTAATTGCTCACTCCCTCCCCGGCTGAACAACCAACAATAGCCCCCAACACACCCCTGCCCAAAACACCTCCTCCTCCCTCCTCCTGTTTCATTAGTAAATCTGCTCCCTCTGTGCACAGAATATTATAGGCTACAGTGTAATTATTAGACGAATTGTCATGCACTCGGCTAAGAATGACATAAGAAAAGAGCGAGAGTCGAGAGTTAAAAATGTGAATTAGCTAGGTATTCGATGAAGCCTGGGTAAGGTGGCCCAGTGGTTAAAGACAAAGGCTTCATACCAGGTAGTTCCCGGTTCAAATCCCAACTCACACTGTGTGTGACCCAGAGCAGATCACTTAATCTCCTTGTGCTCCGTCCTTGAGACGTAAAGCCGATGTCCTATTGGAGGTGACTGTGATGCATAGTTCACCCCTAGTCTCTGGAAGTCGCTTTGGATAGAAGCGTCTTCTAAAATGATTAATTAATAATAATGAATAATTAAGAGACAAAACTGCTTGACGCAGAGACTCCAGACCGCGCCCAACTTCCCATTGAGAACAGGTAATAACCACTCGTTTTGACTGCTATGGCTTAATATTGTTTGGTACTGGAAGTTAAATAATGAAGGTTTTGTTGATTGATGGGCTACACTTGTGTTAAGTGTCTGATTATTACTAATACCTTCCGGGAATGTTCTAAAATATATTAGTGAGGTTTATAAATCTTACACTCTTGAAAAAGTTATTCCAAGAAACCGTATTTCAGGGGTTCCAAATAGTATACAAAGAACCTTTTTAAACAGCAGGCTAAACAACCATAAATAAACGCTGAAATCTCAAAGGATTAATAAGAAACCCTAAAACACCCAAAGAACCCACAGGGGTTCTGATCTATAGAGCCTTCTAATGCTAAAAAAAGCCATGCAAATTGATTAAAACTCACAAATTTTGTGCATGGCTCCACATTTGAAAGCCATATGTGACACTTTCTATATTGGCTTGCTAGCTCGCAATGGGCTGCTGGTCCGCGGCGGTGCGGCACTGAGCGCTGGTTTACATGTTACATGCGTTATACACCAGCGCCAGTAGGCACAGAGCGCTTTTCACCTCCAGCGACAGTGTGTCACTGACGCTGGCATGCGTATCGGGTGCAGAACAGGTCTGTGTTTTTCTCTCGTCATGAACCAGCTGCTGCTCCGCCCCAATGAACTAATTTGAAGACATTTACTTCCTGTGTCATGTGACCCGCAGCTCGCTTCAGCTACAGTGAAGAGGAGCGCTTGTGGTGAGTCGATTTTATACTTCGTATTGTTGAGGATAGTGGATAATAAAACTCAATAATAATAATAATAATAATAACAATAATAATAATAACCACTCATAAATATATTACTAATAATCAGAGTTGAAAGTCAGCCGGTACGGACCAGAACTGCGTACCGGCAAAACATCTTGTCAAGGTACTTCAATATTTCAGCTTATCACAATGATAGGCTACATCATTTTTTCTTTGTATTTTCCGTCCTTTTTGCTGCTTCTTCTTCGTTGTTCGGTTATTATTGATGTTTAAGCAAAATAACTCGACGTCACGCAGGTTCCGGTCATGTGACTTATGATGTCAGAGTATGCTGACTGCCAAAGGGGCTTCCGCATACTTGTGACAGTTTCTAAGACAAAAGCATACAACTGTTCCACTCTAATTCGGTAAAATGCTAGACTGTGATACGCTGATTATTTTTATTGCTTTTAAACAAGAAACATATCGAAACAGAAAAACAACCCTGACTCGATGCTTCACTATCAAAACGAATTATAACACCACTCGGGGTAAAGATTTCGCGAGTGGTTTAGATAATATTCTGAGGAAACAAGTAGAGCAAAAACAGACTTCATTTTTTTGTCCAGGTCAGAAACAGTAAAATTGTTAAATCGTCCCTGTTTGAGTATATATCATCATTTTTTTTTAAGTACTAAAACTGCATCGGTGTGCTCAGCAGGATAACATCAGAGTGATATTAGGTTGTGTTAGCGCCGTTCGAAAACAAAACAATCTCATGTATTCTGTGTTGGATCATTCTGATTATGTGTGTGTCATGTTTACATGGTTATTAATAGCTGGTCCCGTTTTAAAATCAGTTTTTTTGCACATTTAACATGTTTTGAGATGACAATATAAAGAAAATAACGAGCTGTTATCATCTGCAATAAATACACCCGAGATGTTTAATTGTTTAACGAGTATTGTGTTAAATACTGTTACTTTGGTACTGCGTTAGTGACTTGGAGAAAAAGAACGTCTAAAATAGTTTTTCACTTTAAATCTGGTAACCCTAATGACATGAACAGTGCGATAAAGCAAGCGCTGATATAAATTTGGTCAGACACCAAAATCCAAGCAGAACTGGACAAAACATACAAAAAGATCATCGTTTTTTTTTTTCCTATTAAGTGCTGTTGTACAGTTAGTATTAACCTGTATATTTAAAGTTCAAAACATTTCATTCAAAATGAAACATAACCTTCATTGAAAAAAAATTGATTTGTAAACCATTATTTAAAATACAATGCCCTTCCCTCTCCATTTAACTTTGGTACCCATAAATTAGCTGTGCCCTCTAACTACAAGAATGAGGGCTGAACAATTATACACTACCGATAAGAAATTAAAGTTATTTTCACCTCTGCTAATAATAATAGATTTATTTGTGCATTTACTGGTGTCTCTGCGCCATAGACAAGCGGAAATCCAAACCAATTCAATGTCATTTCAATACTGTACACAAATCTAGCCTGTGTTACGTGTGTCCGGAACTACTTTTTACTGTTGTGGGATTAAAATCCCCTAAATGAATCCCTGTCTAAAGTCTCAGGTATCCCGCTCTACAGACAGTGAAAACCAGCAGCTCACCCTGGTTACGCACGCAGTCGAGGCGTTTCTTCACTGTCACTTGCAGAAGGTGAAAGCACAGCACAAACAAACGAAGACAAAGGACTGGCTATCCAGCCCCTTTTCAAAGGCAGATGATCAGGGGTAATTGATGATCAATTCGTCGATTGACACCTGGCCACCTGCTGCACATTCCTTTAGGTAGGGAGGGCAGTGTAACCCCCACCCCATGGCACTCAATTAGCAACACAGACGTTTCCAAAAACCAACACGGCATTTGTGTAACTGTGATAACAAGAAGCGGTCAGGATGATTTCAAACAGCATGAAAAGATAAGGGGCTGCTCTAAAGAAAGAGAAAGAAAAATGACATTTGAAGCGCTGTACTCTTTAACAACGGACTTGTTTCAATTGTGTTGCAGAGGAGAAACCCAGCTAACTGAGGAACGAGTGATTCAGTAGAGAGGGCATGGACCCGACTCCAAGGAGAAGAAGAAGGAGTAAAGAAATGACCCTCCTGATATGTCACAAGAGCCTGCCAGGTACTGAAAGTCTTTTCTTATTAGTTCACGGTGCGGGCATGCTGAATAATACCTTTACTAAGAAGCTGTTCAGGAATCCAAATCACTGAGCTGAGTCTCAAGCCCAGGGTTAGAGTCCAGACCTCTGTGCTTTACAATGCTTCCCATGCTTTGCCAGACCTCTCTGTGCTTTTACAATGCTTTCCTATGCTTTACCATACCTCTGTGCTTTACAATACTTCCTATGCTTTTACCACACCTCTCTGTGCTTTTTACAATGCTTCCCTATGCTTTACCAGACCTCTCTGCTTTTTACAATGCTGCCCTATGCTTTACCAGACCTCTCTGTTATTATTATTATTATTATTTGTTTAGCAGACGCCTTTATCCAAGGCGACTTACAGAGACTAGGGTGTGTGAACTATGCATCAGCTGTAGAGTCACTTACAATTACATCTCAATTGAAAGACGGAGCACAAGGAGGTTAAGTGACTTGCTCAGGGTCACACAATGAGTCCGTGGGTTGAGGTGGGATTTGAACCGGGACCTCCTGTTACAAGCCCTTTTCTTTAACCACTGACCACACAGCCTCTCTGTGCTTTACAATGCTTCCTATGCTTTACCAGACCTCTGTGCTTTACAATACTTCCCTGTGCTTTACCAGACCTCTCTGTGCTTTTACAATGCTTCCCTATGCTTTACCAGACATCTCTGTGCTTTTACAGTGCTTCCCTATGCTTTACCAGACCTCTGTGCTTTTACAATGCTTCCCTATGCTTTACCACACCTCTCTGTGCTTTACAATACTTCCCTGTGCTTTACCAGACCTCTCTGTGCTTTACAATGCTTCCCTATGCTTTACCAGACATCTCTGTGCTTTACAGTGCTTCCCTATGCTTTACCAGACCTCTCTGTGCTTTACAATGCTTCCCTGTGCTTTACCAGACCACTCTGTGCTTTACAATGCTTCCCTATGCTTTACCAGACATCTCTGTGCTTTACAGTGCTTCCCTATGCTTTACCACACCTCTCTGTGGTTTACAATGCTTACCTATGATTTACCAGACCTCCCTGTGCTTTACAATGCTTTCCTATGCTTTACCAGACCTCTCTGTGCTTTACAGTGCTTCCCTATGCTTTACCAGACCTCTCTGTGCTTTACAATGCTTCCCTATGCTTTACCAGACATCTCTGTGCTTTACAGTGCTTCCCTATGCTTTACCACACCTCTCTGTGGTTTACAATGCTTACCTATGATTTACCAGACCTCCCTGTGCTTTACAATGCTTCCCTATGCTTTACCAGACCTCTCTGTGCTTTACAATGCTTCCCTATGCTTTACCAGACCTCTCTGTGCTTTGCAATGCTTCCCATGCTTTTACCAGTCCTCTGTGCTTTACAATGCTTCCTATGCTTTTACCAGACCTCTCTGTGCTTTACAATGCTTCCTATGCTTTACCAGACATCTCTGTGCTTTACAGTGCTTCCTATGCTTTACCACACCTCTCTGTGGTTTACAATGCTTACCTATGATTTACCAGACCTCCTGTGCTTTTACAATGCTTCCCTATGCTTTACCAGACCTCTCTGTGCTTTTACAATGCTTCCCTATGCATTACCAGACCTCTGTGCTTTACAATGCTTTCCTATGCTTTTTACCACACACCTCTCTGTGCTTTACAAATGCTTCCCTATGCTTTACCAGACCTCTCTGTGCTTTACAATGCTTCCCTATGCTTTTACCAGACCTCTCTTGTGCTTTACAATGCTTCCCTATGCTTTACCAGACCTATTTGTGCTTTACAATGCTTCCCTGTGCTTTAACACACCTTTCTGTGCTTTACAATGCTTCCCTATGCTTTACCACACCTCTCTGTGCTTTACAATGCTTCCCTATGCTTTACCAGACCTCTCTGTGCTTTACAATGCTTCCCTATGCTTAACCAGACCTCTCTGTGCTTTACAATGCTTCCCTATGCTTTACCAGACCTCTCTGTGCTTTACAATGCTTCCCTATGCTTTACCAGACCTCACTGTGCTTTACAATCAGAGAATTTTACAAAACTTAGGTACTTTTGCAGTGTTCCATCTCTATCTAACCAAGCACACCTTCTAAACAAAATGTGTGTACTGTAAGACTTAAATCATATTGAAGAGAAAAAACACCAACAAACAGCAGACAGAATCGTTGAAGAAATAAATGTGCTTTCACTGTGCTTTGTTACACTTTCTTGTGCTTAAACTATGGGGATTCGTTTAAAAAACGTATACATTATTATTATTATTATTATTATTATTATTATTATTATTATTATCACTGGAAGGTCTTTGAAAGCACAGTCCTGGTTTGTGTGCCGTGTTTTGAGTTGATTTTGATGATCATGATTATTTACACATTTCCCCTAACAGAGGGAACGTCCAGGAAGAGGAACAGAAGAGACTGAGGAGGGAGGAGGAGGAGAGACTGAGGAGGGAGGAGGAGGAAATAACAACTATTGAGAAGTTTGTTCAGGAATACCCAGGAATGAAGAGTGAACTAGATAAGATTATCAAGCAGCTTAGAAAGATTGGTGATAGTATCATTCCAGTAAACCGTGTCACACAAGGTGGGGCTGTATTCGCTGTGGGGGGTTTGGCAGCTTTGTCACTAGTTACATTAGGAGCCTCAATGCTAGTAGGATCCATAGTGTCTGGCATTGCTGCTGTTGGTGGAATAGCTTTCATGGTTTACATTAACAACACAATTCAGAGGCTAGGTGAACAGATCGAAACAGATCTGGCAGATGTTTGTGTGTCAGTCTCTGCTGCCATTAAAGCGGTTTCAAAGATAAGCAAAATTCCCAGATCAGTGTTGGACAGAGCCCCGAATCTTAAGAAAGTCCACGGTGCTATTGAGAGTAATCCAGGACTGATGAGGCTGGTAGAAGATGTTCAAAGCTCAGCTCATACAGGTACTGCTGCTGCACTGAGGGATCCTCTTTCTCAGTCCGCTGTACCTGCCATTCTGGATGCTATTCTGTATGAGAACGTATCTGTAAAAGCTGCCCAGATTGAGGAGTGTGTGAGACAGGTAGAGTCTGAATTAGAAGCAGTGGATAAAATGTATTCAGAAATGCAAAAACTTGTGAGACTGTGAGGTCAGTGGAAAAATCAGGTTTAGAAATCTCAGGGTGGCGGCATCAAACTGAATACAATGGAAACCTTTTCGAACCAGTTTGAGGTGCTTAGTATATCAATTATATAATGTGATTCATGTTCTGTACACTGTATCATTATGATTAACCACAATGTAATGTCTGTAACGCAGTGCTGAAGCTCTCTTATGGGAAGCAGATGTGGTGTTCTGTGTATTCAATGCAAATCTAGATTTCGATATTTCTATTGTTAAATAGTAAAAATGAAAACACTGATTTAACTGAGGTCTGAGTTTCAGAAGCACTGAGTCAGTGTCACATTGACTCTGCCTAGTCTTTTGTCATTGGCTGGGAGTAAAAGCAGCTCATTAATAATGGAAGTAGAGGACAGAGTGAAGCAACAGTGTATAGCTGCAGCCGGTATGTGTCTCATGGATCCAAGCTCATGCACACTATCTCCACCCCTACATCTACGGGGGTAACGATTAAAAATAAAATGTAAAGATAGACTATTGATTGTTTGAAATCACATAAATGGCTAATCCTTTTTGGTTCAGACGAGGGGCATCCCCTCAACAGGTGTCATGTTTATTTAACTGTATGAAATAAATATTTACAATTCTTATTTTCATACTGTAGATTTACAAGTAAACTGTGAACACAGATCCAAGGTGAAAGTGTAGGTGTAATACCAGGACTTGTATTCACAGATTTGTGTGCTGCATTCCACAGTCCTATTGGGGAAAGGATACATATCCTTGGGCCACTTATTTCTCAGTACAAATCCTAAATGAAGGGCATAGGATAAAACATGAGTATTGGTATGAATTATTTTAATGTGTATATATATATATATATATATATATATATATATATTCTAACAAAATTAGATGACAATGAGCTTCACTATAACTTCAAGAGGCAACCTTTTCTAAGCAGAACAAGAAAACTGTTGAAGGAGGAACTGACTAAGAATGCTTGACCACTCCAAACAATGAACCATGAACAGTTTCTGTCAGGAGGTGATAGTCCTAGAAAGTTCTGGACACATCTGAAGTAGGGAAATAGCCTCTTATCTGAGGATTGTCTTCCTAATAATAATCGGCAGAATAGGGCAATAGGGCATTGCTGACCCAGCTCAGGAGAGTGGGCTGTGCTGCAGCACAGACATTGTGCTTCATATCTCCATTGTGTAGCATTGAGAAAGCGCAATTCTACGTGGGTTGGGTTATGTTCAGTTCAACTGTAGCTGTAGGCAGTAACTTCCACTGTAGTGCAGCCAGTGCTTTTCATTTTGTATTAATACAAATGTGTATGTATTTTGATTAAAGCTGCTTTTTCAGTTTATTTTCCCTTCAGAATATATAAACTGAAAGTACAGTTGCAATGTAGTTTTGTTCTTACTGCTGAGACGTTGCTTATATTCCTCCCGGCACATGTCCCCCCTCCATTTGCTTAATAGAGGAGGCTGTGTGGTCCAGTGGTTAAAGAAAAGGGCTTGTAACCAGGAGGTCCCCGGTTCAAATCCCACCTCAGCCACTGACTCATTGTGTGACCCTGAGCAAGTCACTTCACCTCCTTGTGCTCCGTCTTTCGGGTGAGATGTAATTGTAAGTGACTCTGCAGCTGATGCATAGTTCACACACCCCAATATCTGTAAGTCGCCTTGGATAAAGGCATCTGCTAAATAATCTGCTAAATAATAATGTTAATTATGAAGGAAAAAAAATGTGTTGAGTATATTTACTGTTAAAGTCCACATGTGAAAACACACAATAAAACAGTGTACATTGTCTTTATTTAAAAGGTCTTTATTATATGTAGTTATAGGAGCGATTGGAAAATTCAGCAATTTATTTGGTTTGTTTATAGAAAAGTCACCTAAAAACAAAAGGGTCCCTACGAGTTGTTAAAGAGTACATAAGGTCCTTTGTATTTTATTGTGTTACATGTTCCCATGTGTTGCTACAACTGTTTAAGTAAGGTGTGTGTGTTGTTTTAATTATTATTTTTTTTACATTTTGACCACTTTTTTAAACTTTTTAATTGCATTTTCTGCCTCAAGATGGCTTCACATGTACCCGCATGGACCTCTCAGAACTACATTTCCCATCATCCTCCTGCTCACTGGTAAATCCATCTCGGTTATATATGTACAATTCACACACCTTAAAGAAACAGTTGTAGCAACACATGGGAACATGCAACACAATAAAAAAGGTCAGTGTGTGTCCTTTAAAATCTTGTCTCCTGTTGTCCAACAGGAGACCGAACAGTTTGAACAGGTTGGGGTTGGGTTAGGGGTAGTTGCACTACAGTTGAAGTTATTGCTTCCAGCTACAGCTGAATTGAAGAGAACCCAACCCTAATCTGGATCATCTGCCTCCAGCACAACATTCATCTAAACCAATGAACAGAACGAGTTGGGGAGATGGTTTGGATTTAGAAGGAATAAGAGGTACCTAGCAGAACAGGCTTGTTGTTTTCTGATGTAAAAACTGTCATAGAACAATGGGCTTAAGGATATAAAGGACACAGCTACTGTTTGTGACATACCTGAATCGAGTGGTGGTTTATACTTATAATAAATTATGACATGTAAAGACTTCCTTATGTTTCCCGATTGATAAACTTCTCGGTTGAACTTGTTAATAAGATATTTATTTTAATTGTATGTCTGGGGTATCCAGACAAAAATCTAACAGTAGATAATCTACACAGAACGAATCCCACACTGTTCTGGTCCTTCTTTCCTGTCTCAAGAACTATAAAACAGGCCAAATTGTGTACATACAACTGTATTACATATTGTTATGTAGGAGCTTTCAGGCTTGATAAGGATTGGAATGAGAGGAACACGAGTAAAATTGAACAAAAACCTTTATTTACTAATAATGAAAATAAATCAAAGCACAAAAAATACAAATTAAACTAGAATGGACATTTCTTTAAAACAAATAAAATAAAAAACATTTGTCGAAGCTATAAACAATAGTCTGACCTTTCAGGAGAGTCAAAGGTCAAAGTCAGGGCTATTTTTGGATCGACTATATATGGTTTCCTATGTCTTCAATATTAACTGGAGCTGCAAGCAACTTTACAGCTTCCTAGTCTCTATCGTGATGTTTAAGCGTATCTATCGGTCGCCATCCACGTGACCAATCAGCTTCAATCTCGGACATTACTTCCTGTAAGGTTATACAGCTCTGAAGTTTGAAGAGTTTTCCATAGTAACCATGATCCTACCTGCACTCTCTATGGAGTAATGAGCCAGTTCTACATTTGGCCTTTAGGAGAGGTCAGAGGTCACAGGCAATGACATTTTTTGATAGAGCATATATGGGTTCCTAAATGTCTTCTATAACAACCATGACCCTACCTGCACTCTCTAAGGAGTTAGAAACCAGTTTTACATTTGACCTTCAGGAGAGGTCAGAGGTCACGGGCAATTTCATTTTTTCATAGAGCACATATGTCTTCCTATATGTGTTCAATATTAACCTTGGACAAACTTAAGACAGGACCTTGCCATGAGTATGCATAGTGATTCACATGTTGTGCATGCCACAGTCCTTTGCGTAAGATCCGGGAAATCCGGCAATATCTGTAAAAGCCTGGGACGCCTCCTCATCTCCCGTCTCCAACATACCCTGGAGGAAAGTCTTTAAATCTACTCCCACAACTCAGGCACTCTTTAAAATTTTATTTTTTAGTTTCTTCGGTCCATGTTGAAATGCCTATGAGATAAGACAAATTATTTATATATATATATATATATAAACACGTTAAGGTTGTTCAAACAAAAACCTCAAAAGTGAGTAAACCGCTAGTTACGTCTGATACACAACCTTAACTGTGCTGCAGCATAGGTATGACATCACATATGACACCAGCAATGACGTAATTCATGACATGATTAATTTACTGACAAATGCTCACTGAAAACTGGCTATAGGCACCTAACACTGGGAGGGAGGCACAGATTGCTGCTACTCATTGAAGACATATATCCACAGCTAAAACACAATTTACACACATTTCATTTAAGTCTAAATTACACTGTGGTTAAGTTGCTAGTTATTTTTAAAATGTATTCATTATTTAGTTTAAATAGCACATTTATTTAAAGTAACATACATTTAATCCGGGGCATCATAATAATATAAGAAATGTAACATTAGGCAATGCAGCCCATCTGGCTTGCTCAGTTCCTATGGCTAAAATCAAACCAGCATACAAACTGTTCCAATTAATAATAATAATATCATAATATCTATTTATAGAGCGCCTTTCATACCACAGTTCAAGGCACTGAACACAGAATAAAAACAGAGAGGCACGTACAAAAACAATGTTATAAAAGAAGATAACAGAACACAAAAATATTACATTCATTATTATAAAAAATGCATACATTGATGAATAAAAGTTAAATAAAGAGTATATTAAAACACACACACACTGACACACTCTCACTCACACACACACTACACACATACACACACACAGACACAGACACACTCACTACACACGCTGCCTCATGCAGTATTTTTATAATCTCTGCTGAACTCCATGAAGAATTGTATTTAAAATAGCAACAACTTTGATAAGGTGAACACAGTTTAAAATAAGGTTTGCATTGTGTGAGACAGTACAGAGAAAACCGCAATTGCTGTGGTCTGTACTAGGAGTGATAGGAGACTGCAACCAAAGAGAACACTTTGAACTTGTAACTTAAAAACAGCACGTTCCCTTTCAAGCACGAAATGGGTATCAACCCCTTTAAAAAATAAATAAATAAAAATACATTAAAAAAAAAAAAACCTTCTGATAATAAGCTGACGTTTCCTGTAGTTTTTCAGGTGTTGTGGAGCTGAATTCTTCTTCTCTGCAGAGTGACATTCCTGTTTTGTTTTTGTTTTGTTTTTTTGTCGTCAGGGTTTCCGTGGCAATTGTTAGGGAGCGTGTTAAAATGACGCGCTTTCACATTTCTATTTTTCCATTTCTGTGTTCACGGGTTTGTTCTGAGGGTGGTTGTGTTTGCTCACATTTCTGTGAACCCTTTTTGTGTGAAGTGGATTCCCTTCAGTCCGAATCAGAGTGTATTTCAAAGCCCGTTGGTGTGGGTCCGGGTGATTTTTCGGGTGTCCGGTTTCTCCATGTTCGCGGTGACTCCCTCATGGAAATGCAGCTCTGTCCTCAGATGGGATGCGGAGCGGCTGTTGCCGAGGTGGTTCCGATGTTGGAAACGCGGGTTTCTATTGGATTGATCAGGGAGGGCTGGACGGGTTTCTTTATCAAGCGCTCCCGAGAGGATTGTGGGATGTGTTGCTGTTTAATATAACGTTATAACTACATTAATAACATACGCGTACAGACACCTTACAGTACGCTGCTGAAGAATAAGAATCACACGAAGCTGAAGAATGTATAAAGAGATATTAAAAATAAAACATGTCTATATATGTTCGTTGCTGTGAGGGCAGATTCACATCCCAGCGCTTTGGTATCTCTGGGTTTGAAACGGCGCTCCATAAGTGTAACACCTATTATTATTATTATTATTATTATTATTATTATTATTATTATTTAGTTATTATTTAGTTATTATTTAGTTGTATTTATCAGATAAATAAAAACATTTTATTTCTATTATTTGTGTGTGTAAACATTATTTTTTAAACTATAATAACGTTCCACTGCGGCTCTCAGTGATGACGTTTTACGATTGCTTCAGCTCACATTCAGCAGTTTCCTCAGGCTGTGTGACTGACATATAATCTGACCAATGAAAACGCAGAAAGGGTGGAAACGGTTGTATTATTGGCTGATCGCCCCAAAACAGCAAAAATAACGTCTGATAGCTGGTGGAGCAGGGAGGAGGGAACAAGGAGAAGGGAGCAGGGAGGATGGAGGAGGGGGCAGGGAGCAGGGAGAATGGAGGAGAAGCAGGGATTAGGGAGCAGGGAGTAGGGAGCAGGCAGGATTTAGGAGGGAGCAGGCAGGGGGAGCAGGGAGGATGCAGTTGGGAGGAGGCAGGAGGGTGGAGGGAGCAGGAGGATGCAGGTGGGAGCAGGGAGGAGGAAGCAGGTGGAGAGGGCAGGGAGGATGGAGGAGGGTGGAAGGAGCAGGGAGGATGGAGGAGGGAGGATGGAGGAGGGAGCAGGGAGGATGCAGGTGGCAGCAGGGTGGAGGCAGGATGGAGGAGGGAGTAAGGAGCAGGGAGGATGCAGGTGGGAGCAGGGAGCAGGGAGTATGGAGGAGGGAGCAGGGAATAGGGAGCAGGGAGGATGCAGGTGGGAGGAGGCAGGAGGGTGGAGGGAGCATACAAGAGGGAGAAGGAAGCATAGAGGAAGGAGCAGGGAGGAGGGAGCAGGGAACAGGGACTGATGAAGCAGGGAGGAGGGAGTGATTTGAGGACGGCGCAGACAGTGACTGTTGTATGTTTCAATTCTATTTCTCTCTCTTTTTTTCTGCCCAGTGAATGAAGTTGCAGTTTACAGTCTGCAGGCTCCAGAGCCAAGGAACAGAGCTGAGTTTTAAAATGTAAGTCTGTTTCACTGAAACATTTGATTGAAAGATGTGTCACTCCATTGTGAGAAGAGCTAACACTACAGAACAGGGAGGGTGGAGCTTGAGGGCAACAATTATTATTTATTAGTAATTGTGAAGCCATTAATCTACACTCCTCTCCAACAAGTATTGGTTCAGATGAATACATGCAGAATGACTGGGGAGGGGCATTTGTTGCCTGTTTTCCACTCAGACCTTTCTCTCCCTAAATATCTTGGTATCCCTGAATAGATAATCATCCCATCTTTTAATACATGTACAATGCATGTGAAACCAGTTGTGGGGTAAAATGAACAGCTATCCCTCCCAGTCATCCTGTGCTGGTAGTAAATGTATATTGCAGTATCACTGCACTTGTGGGATGGATTGCTCATTAAAATATTAGACAGATATTTGAAGAGTGGATGATATTCTATTGAAGATATTTAGTAAGCAAGCGGTCTGAGTGGATAAAATGGCAACACATACCCTGTAGGAACATTAAGTGAACTGTAATTGTATGCAGAGCTGCATTTGATTGGTTCCAATTGAAGAAGTTTGATAAGATCAAGGAATTATAATGAACAAAACAATCAAACAGCAAGAGGGTTTAAAGGGTTCATAAGGTCCTTTGTATTTTATTGTGTTGCATGTTCCCATGTGTTGCTTAACAGCTGTTTACGTGAGGTGTGTATTGTTTTAATTATTTTATTTTTTTTACATTTTGACCACTTTTTATACTTATAGATAGCTTCACATGTAACGCATGGGCCTCTCAGAACTAGATTTCCCATCATCCTCCTGCTCACATATGTAATTGAGATGGAATTACCAGTGAGCAGGAGGATGATGGGAAATGTAGTTCTGAGAGGTCCATGCCGATCCGCTGAAGCCATCTTGAGCAGGAATGCAATTTAAAAGTGTAGAAAAGTGGTCAAAATGTATTAAAAAAAATATTAAAACAATACACACACCTTCCATAAACAGGATGTGAGGATGCAGCAGACAATGACTGTTGATTTTCTCAGTGATTTGACTTTTCTAACCGTCTCTCCTCTACCCGTCCTCTTCTCTTCAATCAGATTCCTGTCAGCTCACACTGGACCCCAACACAGCGTATAGAGAGCTCTGTCTGTCTGAAGGGAACAGAAAGGTGACACTGAGGGGAGAGACCCAGAGATATCCTGATCACTCAGAGAGATTTGATAGCTATGTCCAAGTGCTTTGCAGAGAGGGTTTGTCTGGGACTCGCTGTTACTGGGAGATTGAGTGCAGTGGGGGAGTGGCTTCTATAGGAGTCACATATAAAGGAATCAGCAGGAAAGGAGTGGATCGTTCCTGTCGTCTTGGATTCAATGACAAGTCCTGGAGTTTGGACTGCTCTGACTCCAGTTACACTGCCCGGCACAATAACAATCAAACTGCAATAACTGCCCCCCACTCCCCCAGAATAGGAGTGTATCTGGACTTTAATGCCGGCACGCTGTCCTTTTATGGCGTCTCTGACACAATGACCCTCCTGCACAGATTCCAAACCACATTCACTGAGCCGCTCTATCCTGGGTTTGGCTTCATTGGTATGATTCCCTGTAACAATCTGCCAGCTGAACTAGACTGTTTTGTGTTGTAAGAAACCCTTTGTATTGAACTCCCTGTCTGTCCTCTCCACTCCTCGGTGAAGGGAATGTTCAATCTGACACAACTTTGGATGAAAGCTAGGGGTAAAACAGCGCCACCTGCAGAGTGAAATCAGGTGAATTATTTTTTTAGCAACAAATGGATTTCATACGAAGTAACTGTATTTAATTTATTTTTTAAGAATTGTTATGTTTTATATATATTTTAAAAAATGTCATCCAATCATCAGTGCTGTAACAGTTTTTAAAAAAGTGAACTTAAGTTAGCTTTATTGTGTGTGTGTTTTTTTTTTGATTTCCATAAAATGTTTAATATTTCAGATTTTAGTAATGTGATTTAATTAAAAAATTAACGTGATAGACTGACTTTTTCTCATTTGTTAATACTCATTAACATGGTTTTCAAATGAGAATGAGAAAGAAAAGGGGAATGAGAGAAAAGAGGTCTGGTAAAGCATAGGGAAGCATTGTAAAAGCACAGAGAGGTCTGGTAAAGCATAGGAAGCATTGTAAAGCACAGAGAGGTCTGTTAAAGCATAGGGAAGCATTGTAAAAAACAGGAGGTCTGGTAAAGCATAGGGACGCATTGTAAAAGCACACAGAGGTCTGGTAAAGCATAGGGAAGCATTGTAAAACACAGAGAGGTCTGGTAAAGCATAGGGAAGCATTAAAAGCACAGAGAGGTGTGGTAAAAACATAGGAAGCATTGTAAAAGCACAGAGAGGTCTGGTAAAGCATAGGGAAGCATTGTAAAGCACAGGGAGGTCTGGTAAAACATAGGGACGCATTGTAAAGCACAGAGGTCTGGTAAAGCATAGGAAAGCATTGTAAAGCACAGAGGTCTGGTAAAGCATAGGAAGCATTGTAAAGCACAGAGAGATCTGGTAAAGCATAGGAAAGCATTGTAAAGCACAGAGGTCTGGTGCAAAAAGCATAGGAAGCATTATAAAGCACAGAGAGGTCTGGTAAAGCATATGGAAGCATTGTAAAGCACAGAGAGGTCTGGTAAAGCATGAGGAAGCATTGGAAAGAGAGAGGTGTGGTAAAAACATAGGAAGCATTGTAAAGCACGGAGAGGTCTGGTAAAAGCATAAGAAAGCATTGTAAAGCACAGGGCGTCTGGTAAAAAGCATAGGGAAGCATTGTAAAAACACAGGGAGGTCTGGTAAAAAGCATAGGAAGCATTGTAAAAGCACAGAGAGGTCTGGTAAAGCATAGGAAGCATTAACAAAACACAGGGGAGGTCTGGTAAAAGCATAGGGAAGCATTGTAAAAACACAAGAGAGTTCTGAGTAAAGCATAGGGAAGCATTGTAAAGCACAGAGGGGTCTGGTAAAGCATAGGGAAGCATTGTAAAGCACAAAGAGGTCTGGTAAAAGCATAGGGAAGCATTATGAGAACAGAGGGGTCCTGGTAAAAACATAGGAAACATTATGTAAAAGCACAGAGAGGTGGGTAAAAACATAGGAAGCATTGTAAAAGCACAGAGAGAGGTGTGGTAAAAACATAGGGAAGCATTAGTAAAAACACAGAGGGTGTGGTAAAAACATAGGGGAAGCACTGGAAAGCACAGAGGGTGTGTGTGAAAGCATAGGGAAGCATTGGAAAGCACAGAGGAGTGTGTGGTAAAGCATAGGAAGCATTGTAAAGCACAGAGGGTGTGTTAAAGCATAGGGAAGCATTGTAAGCACAGAGAGGTCTGGTAAAGCATAGGGAAGCATTGGAAAGCACAGAGAGTGTGGTAAAGCATGGGGAAGCATTGGAAAGCACAGAGAGGTCTGGTAAAAGCATAGGAAGCATTGGAAAGCACAGAGAGGTCTGGTAAAGCATAGGGAAGCATTGGAAAGCACAGAGAGGTGTGGTATGGGAAGCATTGGAAGCACAGAGAGGTGTGTTAAAGCATAGGAAGCATTGTAAAGCACAGAGAGGTGTGTTAAAGCATAGGGAAGCATTGGAAAGCACAGAGAGGTCTGGTAAAGCATAGGGAAGCATTGGAAAGCACAGAGAGGTGTGGTAAAGCATAGGGAAGCATTGGAAAGCACAGAGAGGTCTGGTAAAGCATAGGGAAGCATTGGAAAGCACAGAGAGGTCTGGTAAAGCATAGGGAAGCATTGTAAAGCACAGAGAGGTCTGGACTCTAACCCTGGGCTTGAGACTCACCTCAGTGATTTGGATTCCTGAACAGCTTCTTAGTAAAGGTATTATTCAGCATGCAGCCGCTGGTGAACTAATAAGAAAAGACTTTCAGTACCTGGCAGGCTCTTGTGACATATCAGGCGGGTCATTCTCTTTACTCCTTCTTCTTCTCCTTGGAGTCGGGTCCATGCCTCTCTACTGAATCACTGCCCTCAGTTAGCTGGGTTTCTCCTCTGCAACACAATTGAAACAAGTCCGTTGTTAAAGAGTACAGCTCTTCAAATGTCATTTTCTTTCTCTTTCTTTAGAGCGCCCCTTAGCTTTTCATGCTGTTTGAAATCATCCCGCGCTTCTTGTTATCACAGTTACTCAAATGCTGGGTTCGTTTTTGAAACGCGTCTGTGTTGCTAATTGAGTGCCATGGGAGCATTGTATTTTAAACAATTTTGTATCAATTAAGATTATGTTTCATTTGAATGATTCATTTTGAACTTTAAATATACAGGTTAATACTAACAGTTACAAAAGCACTTAATAGGAAAAATAAACTATGATCTTTTGTATGTTTTGTCCAGTTGTTCTGCTTGGATTTTGGTGTCTGATCAAATTTATATTCGAAAAGCAGTTTCTCGCACTGTTCATGTCGTTAGGGTTACCCGATTTGCCCTGAAAAATTAAATAAGGCGTTCTTTTCCAAGTCACTGGCCTTAGTACCAAAATAACAGTATTGTGCAGTAAAGAAACAAGGACCAGGGTCACAAATGGAGATTAGATAATGGGTCATTCAGAACAGAAAATAGGAAGCACTTTTTACAGAGAATTGTGAGGGTCTGGAACCAACTCCCCAGTAATGTTGTTGAAGCTGACACCCTGGGATCCTTCAAGAAGCTGCTTGATGAGATTCTGGGATCAATAAGCTACTAACAACCAAACAGGCAAGATGGGCTGAATGGGGCCTCCTCTCGTTTGAAACTTTCTTATGTTCTTCTTCACGTATTTAACACAATAATTTTTTCAAATTATAGTGGAATAGTTGTATGCTTGTGTCTTAGGAAATATCAGTTTACAAAAGCTCGCTTATTTTGCAGACTCCATGTTCACAAGTATGCGGAAGCCCCTTTGGCAGTCAGCATACTCTGACATCATAAGTCACATGACTGGAACCTGCGAGACGTCGAGTTATACTTAAACATTAATAATAACCGAACAACGAAGAAGAAGAAGCGAAAAGGACGGAAAATACAAAGAAAAAATGATGTAGCCTATCATTGTGATAAGCTGAAATATTGAAGTACCTTGACAAGATGTTTTGCCGGTACGCAGTTCCGGGCCGTACCGGCTGAGTTTCAACTCTGATTATTAGTATTACTATTACAACTGAAATCATTAACGAGGGGAGCACAGAGCACCCCGATATACTCACAACAGAACAGCCTCCATTCACAAAACCTATAGCAACGCGATCATTAACGAGGGGAGCACAGAGCACCCCGATATACTCACAGCAGAACAGCCTCCATTCGCCAAAACCTATAGCAACGCGATTATTAACGAGGGGAGCACAGAGCACCCCGATATACTCACAGCAGAACAGCCTCCATTCGCAAAACCTATAGCAACGCGATCATTAACGAGGGGAGCACAGAGCACCCCGATATACTCACAGCAGAACAGCCTCCATTCACAAAACCTATAGCAACGCGATCATTAACGAGGGGAGCACAGAGCACCCCGATATACTCACAACAGAACAGCCTCCATTCACAAAACCTATAGCAACGCGATCATTAACGAGGGGAAGCACAGAGCACCCCGATATACTCACAACAGAACAGCCTCCATTCACAAAACCTATAGCAACGCGATCATTAACGAGGGGAGCACAGAGCCGATATACTCACATCAGAACAGCCTCCATTCACAAAACCTATAGCAACGCGATCATTAACGAGGGGGAGCACAGAGTACCCCGATATACTCACAGCAGAACAGCCTCCATTCACAAAACCTATAGCAACGCGATCATTAACGAGGGAGCACAGAGCACCCCGATATACTCACAACAGAACAGCCTCCATTCACAAAACCTATAGCAACGCGATCATTAACGAGGGGAGCACAGAGCACCCCGATATACTCACAACAGAACAGCCTCCATTCACAAAACCTATAGCAACGCGATCATTAACGAGGGAGCACAGAGCACCCCGATATATACTCACAACAGAACAGCCTCCATTCACAAAACCTATAGCAACGCGATCATTAACGAGGGGAGCAGAGCACCCCCTGATACTCACAACAGAACAGCCTTCATTCACAAAACCTATAGCAACGCGATCATTAAGGGAGGGGAGCACAGAGCACCCCGATATACTCACAGCAGAACAGCCCTCCATTCACAAAACCTATAGCAACGCGATCATTAACGAGGGAGCACAGAGCACCCCGATATACTCACAACAGAACAGCCTCCATTCACAAAACCTATAGCAACGCGATCATTAACGAGGGGCACAGAGCACCCCGATACACTCACAACAGAACAGCCTCCATTCACAAAACCTATAGCAACGCGATCATTAACGAGGGGACAGAGCACCCCGATATACTCACAACAGAACAGCCTTCATTCACAAAACCTATAGCAAACGCGATCATTAAGGAGGGGAGCACAGAGCACCCCGATATACTCAACAGAACAGCCTCCATTCACAAAACCTATAGCAACGCGATCATTAACGAGGGCACAGAGCACCCCGATATACTCACAACAGAACAGCCTCCATTCACAAAACCTATAGCAACGCGATCATTAACGAGGGGAGCACAGAGCACCCCGATACACTCAGAACAGCCTCCATTCACAAAACCTATAGCAACGCGATCATTATCGAGGGGAGCACAGATTGTAATTTCAGTAAAATGTAATGTTTCTATATTTCAATCTGTGCCAAAACGTCACTTAAAACCCAAGTATGAATTTAAAAGCCTAGTCCGGGTCTGTCCCGCGACACATGCGTTTCATTTACACTGTAATGCGGACTCACATGAACATAATATTTCTACCTGTGCTGAGTGGGAGCTGCAGAGGGACTGTGTTTTACGTAACTTTGTAAACTGCAATAAACTCTCTGTCAGACTTTCTGTGTCCTCACCTCGGACTGTATAAAGCAGGATAGGACAGTCAATCCCGTGATGCAGTTCGGTGCTGAATTACAGGCGCCATTTGTGGAGCCCACTCAGTACTGAATACATTGCGGAGATGCTGTGCTGCAGCGCCAGGATATGCCGGTATTTTTTTAATAACGATACAAAATATCGTTAATATAACTTGCCTGACTGTTATTTATGTGAATTAATGCTTGATTATGTCAAGAAACATTTTGCCAGGGCGAGCGTGAATACTTTAAAAGCATTGCGAGCGCGCTGTGAAAGAGCTCTACAGGCTCCAGATATGCGTCACTGTTTACTAACTCTGCCCACTTGTGACATCATTGTCCTATCGTGCTTTATATAGTCCGAGAGCTATTGGCTGATCTCGACATTATTTTTGTTTGTTTCTTTTGTTTTTACGGCGTTTGCATTACAGTATCAGATTATATATATATATATATATATATATATATATATATATATATATATATATATATATATATATATATATTTTATTCAGACATTTTCAAATAACAAACAGGCATACTTCACATATAGAAAGAAATATTTATTTCAATAAACAGACTGAGCAAACTTGTACAATTAAAATAAATGAAATAACAAAAAAAAACACAAATACACAGGGTGGTCTGTTCAGGAGTGAAATTATAGAGATCATTGTAAAGATCAAGGGCTTGTTTGGATGCAACCAATTTCAAAGATTGTTTATATAACTTTATCTCGTTTAAGAAAACAATAAACAGGGGGGTAGTTTTAAAAAAATGACTTTTGTGAATGAAATATGTTGCCATAATGATCAAGTTATTATACATACATTCAGCTTTCCTGTCCTCCATTAGAAACCCAAACCTGATATTATTAAACGTTAAAGTGGGTATGAATAGATCATTACTCGTGAGCCAGTCCTGAAATGCATCCCAAAAGGTTTCAGTAGGTTGACATGTGAAAAGAAAGATGTTCTGCCTGCCGTTTCAATATCTGAGTTACAAAACACACAATGGTTGAAGTCAAAGTTAAATCTCCGTCTTCAGAAATCATTCCAGGGGTAAATGTGTCATTCACTGTTTTTGAGATGATCTTCTTTATCTTTAGGTGATGAAGGTAAAGAAAGGTATCTGTTCTTATTGTGACTATAGAACATCTAGTGAAGTCTTGTAACATACATTTCCTTTTCAAAGGTGAAGGGAAACACTCTGCAGTAAAAGAGTAGTTCTTAAGAATGTGTTTTACATTTTTATCTAGGAAAATCACATCCATCTATAACTAATGATAACATGTGTGCTACTGCAGCAGAATAAGTCAACATCCCTTTAACTAAAATAATCACTGCTTGTGGAATTGCCTTAACCACTGTAGAATATTGTCTATTGGTGCAAACAAGATCCTATTTTTGAATGAAATCGTTATACAATAGAATATTTCCATGATCATCCATTAAATGTTGAATAGACCAGACAGCTTTCTCCACCCATTCACTGTAAAGAAGGATTTTCTTTTAATTAGGATACATGTATTGTTCCAGATTGAGTAGTATGCGGAGTGAAGTTATGTGTTTATGTATTAGTTTCAATAACGGAGGACTTGCTGATGAAATGAGATAATTTAATGGGCAGTTTAGAAATCAAAATCACATCTTAATAAATAATCTATACCACTAAACTCTTAAAGATTTTAGAAAGGAAAATCAAACGAAAAAACGTTCACATTTTCGAATAAAACCTTATAACCATTTTAACTTGCTGGTCCCATCCTAAGAGGGTGTGTGCAGCGGAGTCTCCCTGTATCATTCGCTCCACTGCACCTCCCTCGCTAAAGCGATTGCGTGCGCAGCTCTTAAATACGTCATCACGCAGCTCAGGTGCATTTCACTAATCCTTACACCCCTATCACGTGATCATTTCACAACTAAGGAACTGAACAGTAACTAATAAATAATTATATGGATCGTTTCAAACACACACAAACACACACACTCACACACACACACACACTCACACACACACACACACACACACACACACACACACACACACACACACACACACACACACACACACACACATTTTTTTAGGTAGTATTATTCTCCATTCAGCTAAACCATAACTGTAACCCGTAATGTATTTCTGTAGGCTAATTTTGAAGAAAACATTGTTTTATTGATTAATTAATTATTTTGATCCTCCTTAATTATTTTCAGATGTAATCGTTTTTAATCTCAACTCCAAAATGACGTATCATTTTGAATGAGAGCAATCAGCAGACAAATACGTGTTTAATGGGGTTTATGAATCTCTAAATATACAGGGACAGGACAAGAACTGAAATGTTTGTTGTTTGTGGGCTACATTTATATTTGACTGATTTTAAATTCTTTCATTGATATTTTCTTTGTAATTAATCTTTCCTCGCTGTGGGAAGGTCTGATGTGGCAGCATGCAGAGAATGGATGCGTTGTTTTTAATATCCGCTATATCAATATGCCCATTAAGATTCTACCCGGGAACTGAAAATATTTATAACATTAGGAACATGTGTCCTTTTTAGAATTTTTTATTCTCTTGTTACTTGTAATACCACAGCATTGGAAAGCCGACACTTTTAAATATCTAGAGGTTTATATTGACACAACTCTTCAATTTGATAAACCCATTAAAGATGTATGTAGTAAAACTGAAGGAAGCTTGGAGGATTGTGTGGTCAACGCCACTGTGTAAGCTTTTACAGCAAGGTTTAAATGAGTTGCCCAGTGTTCCCTATTCTAGACTATAATGATGTGATGTGCGGGTCTGCCCTAGTGAGGAATCGCTGAAGAAGATCGATAATGTGTAACACAGGATGTGTATCTGTGTGCTCCGGTAATACTCCTTTAGCGCATCACTGCGCGCGTATTCTCATTAAACTTACGGACGCCTGCCAACACAAGGAATTTATCACTGAATCGATCTCTCTTTAAAAGGGCACACAACATTACCAGTTTATTTAAACAGCTTATTTCTGAGTTTACCTGTAAATACACAACCTATCGTAATGTGTTCTGACACACAATACTTTAATATACCGTCTGAAAAAGTGCTGCAGGAAGAAAGTCTTTCGTTTGTTCTGCTGCCGCAGACGGAAGCTGTTACCCAGGACTGAGACCTGACATCTCTTGTGGAATTAAAAAAACAAACCCTGTTGTTCCTGGTGCTTAAACAGGCTTGTGTGTGCTGTGTAAATCTGATGTGTACTTTGTGTATTGTCTTGTCATTATGCGTTTATATTATTTTTATTTTTGAAACCTGTAACCTGCTGCTGTTATTTCTAGCACGGCTTTGTAAACGAGCTACTGTAGCTCACGTGACCTCCCAAATAAAGAATTAAAAATCAAATAAATAAATAATAAAGAGCGCGTCACGTTTACGGTTATAACCACACTGAAATATACTGGCTTTAAAACAAGAAAAAGACAACCGATGCAGCTGCGCAAAAGAGACAAAGAACGAGGCAAGCGCGTTTATTGTTTGGGAAGTAACTGTAATATTACTGCCATTAAAAAGCTAAACGCGTTATTTACCTCGTTATTGACTAAAAATAATATTATTACAGTAGGCGTTACTAAGTAACGAGATGCCGTTCAAACCGTCATCCTACAAACATACGTGTAACAGAACATTCCTTAATTTTACATGTTATAGATTTGGGCTAAAACACAAAGTCAGACTCTTCAGCCCTGATATTAAACAGTTGTTAATATCAGTTGTTTCATTCTAATCTTAATATTGTAATATTTGTTAAGGGATTTAGAAACAGTTTCATATAATATCTGATTCGGCAGTTTCTGCCCCCCCTGCTTGTCAAACCTGACCTCAGTCCCAAACCCCGCCTCTCAGAGCTTTACACAACCCAGGAAATCAGCGCAGTGAAGTTTCGTTTCTTGTGAAATCGTCTCTCTCTGTCTCTCAGCAAGAATGGCTTCAAAGTATGGCCAGAGGATCAGTTTAGCTGTTCAGTGTGTCTGGAGTTATTGAAGGACCCACTATTCCATGTGGACACAGTTACAATGGTGTATTAGAACTGCTGATCAGACTGACATACAGGTGTCTACAGCTGCCCCAGTGCAGAAAGACCTTTACCCCAAGGCCTGATCTGTGCAGAAACACCATGCTGGCCGAACTTGGAGGAATTAAAGAAGACAGGACTCAATCCTCCTCCTGCTCAGAGTTATGCTGACCTGAGATGTGCCGTGTGATTTCTGCACTGGGAGAAAAGTTCAAAGTGAAATCCTGTTTGACGTGCCTGGCCTCTTGCTGTGAAAACACACGTCAAGCCCATTACTATGAGGGGGGCTGCTTTCAAGAGGCACAAGCTGATCAATGCAATTGGAGATCTGGGGCAGAAGCTTTGTGCTGAACACCAGAAGGTTTGGATATCTTCTGTAGAACCAGATCAGACGTGATTTGTGTTTGTGTATTGACAAGGAACACAAGAGCCATGATACAGTCTCAGCTGAGACAGAAAGGAGTAATGAAACAGAGTGAGGTTTGAACCACTTCCTTTGTAGCTATCCTAGAAGATAAAATTTCAAGGATATTTAACATGTCTGTTTACTAGGTTATACAGTTTCACATCAGATCAGATTTTAATTGTATATAAGAGCTGTTAAAAGAGCCCTAGTTTTTAATTGCTCTATCTAAACTATGATGTACTACAATGTATTTCAGGGTAACAGGGTTGTTATGGGTGTGGCTATCGCTGATTGACAGGAGAGATACAGGAGGTTTTCTTTGATACAAAAAACAAAACATTCAAAACAAAACACTGCTCGAAACAACTAGAAAATAAAAGATGATCAAACTGAAAGAGGTCCCGCTCCAGGAACAGTCTCCCTGACACCTGGTTTGAATATGTCCCACATATCTAGCACACACTTGATTGGCAAAAACATTATTTACAATCAAATAAAAACACACTATTTGGTGCGTGCGGGACCTCAGCCCTGCCTCACAGGAAGGATTTGTTCAGCTGTTTTGTGGTGCATTGAATTTGTAGTGTAAAATTAGCATGATTTATATTCCTGTGTTTTTATATGTATCTTGTGACTTAATAAAATCATAGATCAGTTTCATTGTTTAAGATATTATAGTTTAATTGGTAAAACTGTTCAAAAAATGACATTCCCAGCAAAGCCAAACACATAATTTAAAAAGAAAAAAAATGACCAAGATTAATTGAGAGGAACGCGAAGTTACAGCGAGAACTGCCAGTGACTCTCTCACAGCACGGATAGTTTACGTTGTTTTCAGGGCACTGGCGCCCAGCAAAAGTAAATCAGAGCGAAAAGCACCATTTCACTTTTAATTTGAAGTTTAACACTCTTATGTGAAATGTAGAAACAAAGTAACCCTGTCATACAGTAAAAGAGAAACAGAGTCGCCAAAAGAAGGGTAACAATGTCCACCTCTCCTTCTTCTGTGCAGTGAGCATACTGGGAAACACACTTATTGTGATGTCTATATCATTTGTATTAAAATGATCTATTGATATTTTAAATGAATTAGTCGTGACGATCGCAGGCAAAAAAAAAAAAAGACCCTTTTATCGATGCATATGTATATCTGAAACAAAAACACATTGGAAACGTGAAAAATGACAACTTATCAAAAGTGCCCAGCCATTTAAAGTAGATATCAAAACAGAAGCCAAGTTTCAAAAACCATTGGGGCAACCTTGCCAGCACAAAAAGCAAGTAGACACAACTGTAAAACCCTCCAATTGTTTCTACTAACTTGGCTTGTGTTTTTCAGGCACAATAAAAGCGGATCAAACAAAAAACACAAACCAAGTTAATAGAAACAATTGGGGCAACCTTGACCCCCCACCACTTTGAAAGTTGTGTCTATTTGCATCTATCTGCACTGGCAGAGCTGCTGTGCCCGTGCCTTTAAAAGTGACACATACGCATCTATCTGCACTGGCAGAGCTGCTGTGCCCGTGCCTTTAAAAGTGACAGATATGCATCTATCTGCACTGGCAGAGCTGCTGTGCCCGTGTTTTAAAAGTGACACGCATCTATCTGCACTGGCAGAGCTGCTGTGTCCGCACAGGCAGTTCTTGCCAGTCTGCCCCATTGAGAGAGGTGTGTTTTTGGAGTTTGCTTGTACACTTAAACGTTTGACCTTTCATTTATAACCACCATCTAGCTGAGAAAAATTGTTTTTATTGGTAAAGTGTTCATCTTTTTTGTTGTTTTCTTTATTTTAATTATGAAGGCTCAAAGTCAGTAGAGGAATAATTCAAATCCAAGATGGTCAGCCAGGCAGAAACAATGTATCGAATTTTTACATGATTAAAAACATGGTATGTTTAGGATGATTAAAAAACTAAATATAATAATCTGTTTGGATTTTGTTTGTTGAAATCTACAATTTCTTTCTCTCACCCTACTAGTCCCTCTTTTCCTTTGCTCTCTTCCACAGTGAAGTCCCCTGCTGCTCACTGCTCATTCTTCTGGGGATTTTGTGTATTTAGGCATTTTTACATTTCTTCACAATTTGCAATTCTGTTTTAAATTCCACGAGTGTGTGAATCCTCCCTATTGAACTGTAATATAGCTTTAAATCCCATGAGCCAAGAACAACCTCCGTTCTAATTGTAATCTATGTTTTAAATCTCTGGCGGTGTAATCCCTCAATAGAAATGCAGGAATGCTGCCACTCAGTTTAAAGTATTCAGAATGAATCAATGATAGATACAAAGTCAGGAAGGAGGTTTGCCTGACTGCGCTTGGAAAGGTTGTTATTTTGTCATTCTTTTAGGTTTAGGTTATTTTATTGTGTTTTTCACATGGAAAGGGATGAAGTCAACGAATTGAGTAACCATCTCCAGTGTTTTTCCAGTGTTTATTGGTATACTGATTTATTGTTTTGTTTCAGTGCTGTTTATTTGTGTATCTATTAAACCGGAAAATCAAAAGCACTAAATATCCATTAAAGAGAAAGCTTCTTCAGTTTCCCAGGTGCTTGATTAAACAAACATGTAACACATATATCAGCCATCATTCACTGTTGCTAGTAGCGAAACAGTACCATCTAGTGGACAGCAACTGTGGATCAAGTGTTTTTGTATTGCTGGCAGCTGTACCTAGATGGTGTTGTATCTTACCATTATACACATGTTGTCTGATCCAGCTGCTACAGATGTCTATGGATTGCAACTAGAACTGAAGTCAAAAACATATTTGACTCAGAATTATTGCACACGTTGTAAAGTAAGGACAAGAAATAGAAAATATATTTGAAATAAAATGATTCTGTCAGTTTCAATAGCATTAAACAGGCCTGTGATGGGTGTGACAGGATATCACCCAATGCCCCATCAAGAAATGTCACTGTGTCACTGTGTTTCTACACAGAAGCAGCTGGAGAGACACAGACAGAAATACAACAGAGAACCAGGAGAGACTGAAAAGAAATTGATGAGCTGAAACAGGCTGTGGAGTCACTGAAGGTGGGTATTGACAAGAGGGGGGTAGTATTATTATTATTATTATTATTATTATTATTATTATTATTATTATTATTACATAATAGATGGACTGGAACATATCTACAGAAGTTTACTGTCTAGCCCCTGATGTGTTTTTTGATATCAATTCTATCCATGTCTCTCTCCTCTACTGTGTTCTTTCACTCAAGATCCTGCATGCATAGAAATAAAGGAAAGTGAGAAGATCTTTACTGAGCTGATCCATCCATTGGAAGATCCACACTGAGGTTATTGAGCTGATTGGAGCTAATCTAGGCTGCAGTGAAATCAGGCTGAAAGACGCGCGAAGAAACTGAGCAGGATTGCTGAGCTAAGGAGGAGAAACGCTTGAGTTGAAACAGCTTTCAGAGACAGAGATCACCATTTTCTACAGGTAACATCACTGCTTGTTAGAAAATCTCAAGTCCATAACTGGACGGTTTCAGACAGAACCTCTCCAATTGAATGAATCCTTGGCTTTTGGGAATGTTTTTGGACCCCATTCTGTTTCACTGAAAACTCCACTTTTTTTTCCTGTTGTAGAATTTCAGTCTCTCTGTGCCTCCTGAAGCTGGAACTTGCAAGCGTTACTGTAATACAGACATCTCTTTTTGGGGCTGTGAGGAAAGCTGTATTCGAACTTAAAGACCATATTGAGGACTTCTGCAAGGGGAATTAGTCAAAATAACCACAACAGGTTGGTGTGAAATAGATTCCTTTGGTAGAGAATTCTCAAATAGACCATGGTTGAGGAGTGACAGGACTTGCAAGACATTAATAAAGACCTCTTGCAGGTTGTTGGCTATATGAATATTGCAGGAGGGGAATGAGCAGGGAGGAGGGTAAATGAAGGAGGGGAGCAGATAGGGAGGAAGCAGGAAGGAGAGAGCAGGGAGGGAGGAGCAGGGGTATGAAAGAGAGGGAGAGAACGGGATTAGGGATCAGAGGCATGGAGGAGCTATCAGGAGGGTGTGCATACAGGAGGGGGAGGAAGGGAGGAGGGGAGGAGGGATGCAGCAGGAGCATGTAGGAGAGATCAGGAGCAGAATTGTGTGAAATGTGCAAGGAGTTAAATTAGGTGATCCTTTATTTTCCATTTTAAACGTGATTCAGATCGTTTGTCTCTAGACTGATGTGAACTGGAGAACTAATCAAAGTTTATCAGTGTATATATTTATGTAATGTCAACTAGAAAACTCTGCTATTCAGAAGAAGCTCTTTTTACATGGGATATAAAAGAAAAAAACTGTCATGTAAGATATAGCAAAGTTATATTTTAAACGCGATGTGAAAAACACAGAGCACAGAAATGACATTTTGCATTGTCGTTGAGACACTAATGACTCAATAATCATCAATTGAATTTGTAAAAGGGGGGAGAAAAGGTCACACACACACACCCCTGCCTATCACACACACACACACACACACACACACACACACACACACCTGCCTATCACACACACACACACACACACACACACACACACACACCCTGCCTATCACACAGACTCACACCACACGCTGCCCATGCAGTATTTTTATAATCTCAGGTGAGCATTTTTTTTCCTTACTCTGCTTAGTTTATGTCAGTGAGTTTTTTACAGAGAGTGAACTCCATAAAGAATTGTATTTAAAATAACAACTTTTGATAAAGGTGAACACAGTTTAAAATAAGGTTTGATTGTCTGGAGACAGTACAGAGGAAAAACTGCGATTGTTGTGGTCTGTATCAGAGTGATGCGGAGACTGCAAACCAAAGAGAACACTTGAACTTGTAACTTTAAAACAGCACGTTCCCTCAAGCACGAAATGGTATCAAACCCCGAAAGCACAAACTGAACGAAGCAA
>JAHFZB010000516.1:0-42675 GCA_036884735.1 Huso huso
TACAATTGTTACACGTTATCACAGTACAAGTATCACATTACAAACATTACAAAATATTATAATACAGATAAGAGCAGATATGAAAGTACCATAAAATCAATTCAAGTAAAGGGCAAAATAATAAAAGCACACAGTAAATTCTAAGAGCAAAATTGACTAAGAGCAGCTAAACCTGATGATAGTAACTATTTGCTGATATGGAGTCCAGTAAGAACAGGCAGTAAGCATGATAAATGCATGAGAATGATTTCAAAATAAGAGCAATTACAGAAAAACTTTTATTATTTATACACACAGTACTCTCCTGCGTATCCTGTAAATGTTGTTTTGCTGTATTTTGAAGAATGTTTCTGAAATGTCTATTTTGCACAGGAATTTAAGGTGAATAAGGAGTCGTCATTTCAAAGGGCAACTGAGCTGATAGATAGATAGATGATAGATAGATAGATAGATAGATAGATAGATAGATTAAAACAAACAGTTCTAGTAAATGGCCACACGATGGCAGCATTGTATAAGGAATAGCGAGAGCTGAGTTCTGCCCGTCTCCATGATGACGACCAGGTTTACAGCACTGGAAGCCCTGCGACCCGACACCTCCCCATGTGAGTTTAATTATTTATCCTTAAAACCAATAGTATTTTAATCCACAGCAGGGACTGATAAAACAGCCTTTATACAGCAGTTGCCCTGCGGTGTGCGGGTCAGGGAGCTGTGTGGTGCTGGAGTGCGCTGCAGAGCAGATTTTCACTCGATCACACAAAGGGAATATAAAGGATGCCGTGTTCAGAGTCGACTCTGCGATTTAGTGCGTGGATGGATTGAAACCACTGAAGCTGTTTTAAAAAAAAAAAAAAAAAAAGTAAAGAAAATATACGTGGTCTTTAACTTCGCTGTTTTTTACAAAAAAGAAATTCAAAAATGAAAGCATGCGTGCAGCTTATTTCCCTACAAGCCCTTGTCTTTAACCGGGAGCACACAGCCTCTTACAGGGGTTTGAAAGCCACTTTATCACTTTCTTGCCGGGATCCTTACACATGTCTGTCCCCAAGGAGTTCCCTGGCTGTATTTTATGTGGCTGTTCTTTGATCTCATGCAGTGATATAGGAGTGTGCAGAGCTGCTAATCTGTGATGGTTGAAAAGTGCCTCTATTTTTTCTGTTCTGAATGCCCCTTTATCGAATCTCCATTTGACCCCTGGTCCTTGTTTCTTTTCAGGTTGAAAAAAGTCCCTGGAGTCGACATTGTCAATACCTTTTTAGGATTTTGAATGTTTTGAATCAGATAGCCGCGTAGTCTTCTTTGTTCAAGACTGAATAGATTCAATTCTTTGAGCCTGTCTGCACGACATGCCTTTTTAAACCCGGATAATTCTGGTTGCTCTTCTTTTGCACTCTTTCTAGAGAGCAGCAATATCCTTTTTTTTTTGTAACGAGGTGACCAGAACTGAACAATAATATTCTAAGGTGAGGTCTTACTAATGCATTGTAAAGTTTTAACATTACTTCCCTTGATTTAAATTCAACACTTCTCATAATATATCCGAGGCATCTTGTTGGCCTTTTTTTATAGCTTCCCCACATTGTCTAGATGAAGACGTTTCTGGTCAACATAAACTCCTAGGTCTTTTTCATGATTCCTTCTTCAATTTCAGTATCTCCCCATATGATATTTATAATGCACATTGGGATCAGTATTAGGTCCTCTACTATTCCTAATCTACATTAATGATTTAGATTCTGGTATAGTAACAAACTTGTTAAATTTGTAGGCGACACAAAAAATAGGAGGTAGCAGAAACACTGTTGCAGCAGCAAAGGTCATTCAAAAATGATCTCGACAGCATTCAGAACTGGGCAGACACATGGCAAAATGACATTTAATAGAGGAAAGTGGAAGGTACTGCACGAGGCAATACATTTCTCCCCTTCCTTTCTATATTGGTTAATTGTGGGCTCTGGTTTTTTATTTAACATCGCTGAGTCCTTGTCCCTGTGGATTGCAACCACAATGTAGAAACATCTAGAATGGATGGGAATGGGCAATAAACATCACTGCTGTTTCTCTTAAAAGCGTGTTTATTTATTTCTAATACTGGACCCTGTCTTAATACTGTATCACATTCTGAATATGAATATAGCTGAGTTATTAATTGTAGGTAATACTTGGAATACCAGATACACATTTACCATTAAAAAAAGCAATCCATGTGATTTCTTTACCAGTCGTTCATTTTTTGTGTATCAGCCTCCACACAAAGCCCGGCGCAGTGCGGTATACTGTAATGATGCTGCAGTCAGTCTGCCCGGACTGCACCTGAACCATCTTAAAAAACACGAAGCCTCCAATAAGCTCATTTGTAAAAGTTAGTAAAATGAATGGCTATATAATCTAAGAAGCTGAATGTGAACTCCTAGCTGGAGCAACGAGAGGGAGAGAGGGGGGGCAGAAGGAGGGGGAGGCGCTGCTAGGCAACCGGCTCTGAACATTCCTCCGCTGAGCAGAGACCGTTAGGATTTAAAAAAGAAAGTTCCGGCGCCGATAGTATGGGCTGCCAGAAATGAGGGAAAATAAATACAGCTTTTTTTATAAATGTGTGCATTCAGATATCATTTAGAAATCTAGTTACAACATTTAACAGTTAAATATTTTTAGTAAATCTGAAATCTAACTAGATTTAAGTTAGTTTAAATATTTAAATAAATCTGAAAATCTCTTGGCTACATTTGACATTTAGTTAAATATTTAACTGGCAGCTAAATCTGAGTTTGTATGCAAATGAGCTCCCCCCCTTCATGCTTTCCGTGATTTGATTGGCTATTGTAATGTTGAAATTTGCATATTTACCAATTACAATAACATTAGTGTGTGTCAGTACCTGTGTGTGTGTGTGTCTGTGTGTGCATGTCAGTAACTGTGTGTGTTTTTTGTGTGTGTCGGGAAATTACCTGTGTGTGTGCATGTCAGTACCTGTGTGTGTCAGTACCTGTGTGTGTGTATTATTATCAGCACCTGTGTGTGTGTGTGTGTGTGTGTGTGTATCAGTACCTGTGTGTGTGTGTGTGTGTGTGTGTGTGTGTATCAGTACCTGTGTAGTGTGTGTGTGTGTGTGTGTGTGTGTGTGTGTGTGTGTGTATGTGTGTGTGTGTGTGTCAGTACCTGTGTGTGTGTGTGTGTGTATCAGTACCTGTCAGTGTGTGTATGTGTGAGTGTGTGTCTCCAGGGTGTGTGTGTTTGTCTCAGTGTCTGTGTCTGTGTTTATTGTGTCTGTCGCAGTGTGTGTCTCAGGTGTGTGTGTGTGTCTGTCACCAGTCTCAGTGTGTGTGTGTCTCAGTCACTTCAAGTCGCCACAAAAGAGCATTTAAAGTGGAAGCGATAAAAAGTGGAGCGATGTGTGTCAAAGCACCTGTGTCTGGGGTACCTGTGTGTGTGTGTGTCAGTACCTGTGTATGAGTGTGTCTCAGTATTGTGTGTGTGTCTCAGTGTGTGTCTCCAGTGTGTGTGTGTGTCTCAGTGTGTGTCTCAGTGTGTGTGTGTGTCTCAGTGTGTGTCAGTACCTGAGTGTGTTTGTGTGTGTGTCAGTACCTGTGTGTGTGTGTGTGTCAGTAGCTGTGTGTGTGTGTCAGTACCTGTGTGTGTGTGTGTCTGTGTCAGTACCTGTGTGTGTGTGTGTGTCACTATCTGTGTGTGTGTCTCAGTGTGTGTGTGTGTCAGTACCTGTGTGTGTGTGTGTGTCACTATCTGTGTGTGTGTGTGTCTCAGTGTGTGTGTGTGTGTGTGTGTGTGTCAGTGTGTGCGTGCGTGTCAGTACCTGTGTGTGTGTCAGTGTCGAAGGTATCTGTGTGTGCAGGTCAGTACCTGTGTGTGTGTGTGTGTCACTATCTGTGTGTGTGTGTGTCTCAGTGTGTGTGTCTTAGTGTGTGTGTGTGTCAGTGTGTGCGTGCGTGTCAGTACCTGTGTGTGTGTTTGTCAGTATCTGTGTGTGCGCAGGTCACTACCTGTGTGTGTGTGTGTGTCACTATCTGTGTGTGTGTGTGTCTCAGTGTGTGTGTCTTAGTGTGTGTGTGTCTCAGTGTGTGCGTGCGTGTCAGTACCTGTGTGTATGTGTGTTTGTCAGTACCTGTGTGTGTGTGTGTCAGTACCTGTGTGTGTGTGTGTGTGTCAGTACCTGAGTGTGTGTGTGCGTGTCAGTACCTGTGTGTGCGCAGGTCAGTACCTGTGTGTGTGTGTGTGTGTGTGTGTGTGTGGGTCAATGCCTGTGTGTGTGTATGTGTGTGTGTTTCAGTACCTGTGTCTGTGTGTCAAGAACCTGTGAGTGTCAGTACCTCTCTGTGTGTGTGTCAGGTCAGTACCTGTGTGTGCGAGGTCACTACCTGTGTGTGTGTGTGTGTGTGGGTCCAGTACCTGTGTGTGTGTGTGTTTGTGTCAGTACCTGTGTGTGTTTGTGTCTATACGTGTGTGTGTGTGTGTTTGCGGGTCACTACCTGTGTGTGTGTGTGTTTGTGTCAGTACCTGTGTGTGTGTCAGTACCTGTGTGTGTGTGTGTGTGTGTTTGTGTCTGTACCTGTGTGTGTGTGTGTGTGTGTGTGTTTGTGTCAGTACCTGTGTGTGTCAGTACCTGTGTGTGTGTGTGTGTGTGTGTGTTTGTGTCTGTACCTGTGTGTGTGCGTGTGTCGGTACCTGTGTGTGATGTCAAGTGTCAGTATCTGTGTGTGTGTGTGTGTGTGTGTGTGTGTGTGTCAGTACCTGTGTGTGTGTGCAGGTCGGCACCTGTGTGTGTGTGTGTGTGTCAGTACCTGTGTGTGTGTGTGTGTGTGTGTCACTACCTGTGTGTGTGTGTATTATTGATAGCGTATGCTCGTCAGTACCTGTGTGTCTCTGGGAGATATATTTTTTGTCTCAAGTCCTCCTCCGCTCCGTCATAATTGATGTAAAACTAAAACAACTCCTCAGAACTATTCATGACGAGGACATGTTAATAAAAACATAAACCACGGCGATTGTGTTGATAAAGATATCGCGGGAATAAGTCCAGGCAGCAGGGCGCCAGGAAAGCGGACGGCGTTGTGTTTTTAAACCTGTCAGCGAGCCGGCTCTGAAGAACAACAAAACACAAAACAAGAGACGCACCTCGAGGCCTATCAAATTTGAAAATTCATTTATTACATTTCTCTTCATAGAATCCTCTGTAAGGTTAACATACAACCAGTCATATACAGAACAATAGATTTTGATAATTTACTCTAGTTATTGATTAAAAAAAAAAAAAAAAATAGTAATATTTGTAAAACTTCCATCCTTTCCTGAGTCTCAAAACACCTGAACCGTGCCGTCTGAAGATATCCTGTGTCTCTATCAGATGAATCTATAACAGCACAGCAGCTCAAATAAAATGTGCATCGCTGCCCGAACCCAGAGACTGTCTATCACATGTCTGCAAACCTCAAGCCTAGAGGTCATCCCAAACTGCACAGAACTGCTGAAATTGAAGAGAATCTGTAATCTGCAGAGGAGCATCTTACCTGTTTAGTATTTGAATGATAAAAATGGAAATCAAGTAAACATACTATCAAACTCTTTACAGGCGGAAGCACTTCCAATGTAACATATCAGGCCTTTTTGTCAGTAAAATCTTTATACGCTGTCAAACAAAAACAAGACTTTCTCATTGGGTCACGTTTTTCAAACCCTCAACTCCAGCCTTTATGAACTCCTACTTAAAAGGAGACACAACGTCTGTCGATTTCACAAAAACTAGAACCGAGCAGCTGAGTTCATGTATTCCAGGTCACTTTAGCGGTCCGTTTGTGATAATTCGGCGACGATGTCGCTGAGGAAGATGGCTCCCTGGAGGAGTTCCAGGAATTCACTCCTCCACAGATTCGGACCGTCTCTACTCCAGACCCACTGGTTAATTGCAATCCCAAACACCACTTCGAGAGACTTCCTTAAAACAAAGTGCTTGATTACTTTCCCATAAACTGATTTCCTCGTCAATTTTCAAAGATCACAGGTTAACCAGGAACTTAATACTGTATCACATTCTGAATATGAATATAGCTGAGTTATTAATTGTAGATAATACTTCGAATACCAGATACATTTAGCATTATAAAGCAATCCATGTGATTTCTTTACCAGTCGATTCATTATTTTGTGTATCAGCCTCACACAAAGCCGGCGCAGTGCGGTATACTGTAATGATGCTGTGTCAGTCTGCCCGGACTGCACCTGAACCATCTTAAAACACGAAGCCTCCAATAAGCTCATTTGTAAAGTTAGTAAAGAATGGCGTATATAATCTAAGGAAGCTGAATGTGAACTCTAGCTGGAGCAACGAGAGGGAGAGGGGGCGGGGCAGAGAAGGAGGAGACTGCTTAGGCAACCTGCTCCTGAACATTCCACTCCGCTGAGCAGAGACCGTTAGGCCAAAGTTCGGCGCCCGTTAGTATGGGCTGCCAGAAATGAGGAGAAAATAAATACAGCTTTTTATAAATGTGTGCATTCAGATATCATTTAGAAATCTAGTTACAACATTTAACAGTTAGCTAAATATTTAAATACATCTTAAATCTCTTAACTAGATTTAACATGTAGTTAAATATTTAACTGGCAGCTAAATCTGAGTTTGTATGCAAATGAGCTCGCCCGCTTTGATCTTTCACCTGATTTGATTGGCTCTTGTAATGTTGAAATATGCATATCTACCAATTAGCAACACATAAGTGTGTGTGTGTTTGTCAGTACCTGTGTGTGTGTGTGTGTGTCAGTACCTGTGTGTGTGTGTGTGTTCAGCCTTGTTGACCCCTGTGTGTGTGTGTGTGTGTGTTGTGACCAATGTGTGTGTTTGTTCAGCCTTGTTGACCTCTGTGTTGTACGTATGTGTATTGTGTGTGTGCGCTCAGCCTTGTTGACCCCTGTGTGTGTGTGTGTGTGTGTGTGTGTGTGCGCGTTTGTTCAGCCTTGTTGATCCCTGTGTGTGTGTGTGTGTGTGTGTGTTCAGCCTTGTTGACCCCTGTGTGTGTGTGTGTGTTCAGCCTTGTTGACCCCTGTGTGTGTGTGTGTGTGTGTGTGTGTTCAGCCTTGTTGACCCCTGTGTGTGTGTGTTCAGCCTTGTTGACCCCTGTGTGTGTGTGAGTGTGTGTGTGTGTGTGTGTTCAGCCTGACCCCTGTGTGTGTGCGTGTGTGTGTGTTCAGCCTTGTTGTGTGTGTGTGTGTGTGTGTGTGTGTGTTTAGGCTTGTTGATCCCTGTGTGTGTGTGTGTGTGTGTGTTTGTCCTGCCTTGTTGACCCCTGTGTGTGTGTGTGTGTGTGTGTGTTCCTCTTGTGTGTGTGTGTGTGTGTGTGTGTGTGTGTTTGTCCTGCCTTGTTGACCCCTGTGTGTGTGTGTGTGTGTGTGTGTGTTCAGACTTGTTAACCCCTGTGTGTGTGTGTGTGTGTGTGTGTGTGTTTGTCCTGCCTTGTTGACCCCTGTGTGTGTATGTGTGTGTGTTCTGCCTTGTTGACCCCTGTGTGTGTGTGTGTGTGTGTGCGTTCAGCCTTGTTGACCCCTGTGTGTGTCAATACCTGTATGTGTGTGTGTGTGTCAGTACCTGTCTGTGTGTGTGTCTGTCAGTCCCTGTGTGTGCGCAGGTCAGTACCTGTGTTTGTGTGGGTCACTACCTGTGTGTGTGGGTGTGGGTCAGTGCCTGTGTGTGTGTGTGTGTGTGTGTGTGTTTCAGTACCTGTGTGTGTGTCTGTGTCAGTACCTGTGTGTGTGTGTGTGTGTGTGTGTGTCTGTGTCTGTGTGAAATTTACCTGTGTGTGTGTGTGTGTCTGTGTCATTACCTGTGTGTGTGTGTGTCTGTGTCAGTACCTCTGTGTGTGTGTGTGTGTGTGTGTGTGTGTCTGTGTCAGTACCTGTGTGTGTGTGTGTGTCTGTGTGTGTGTCAGTACCTGTGTGTGTGTGTGTGTGTGTCAGTACCTGTGTGTGTGTGTGTGTGTGTGTGTGTGTGTGTGTGTGTGTCTGTGTCAGTACCTGTGTGTGTGTGTGTGTGTTGTGTCAGTACCTGTGTGTGTGTGTGTGTGTCAGTACCTGTGTGTGTGTGTGTGTGTGTGTGTGTGTGTGTCTGTGTCAGTACCTGTGTGTGTGTGTGTCTGTGTCAGTACCTGTGTGTGTGCGTGTGTGTGTGTGTCTGTGTCAGTACCTGTGTGTGTGTGTGTGTGTGTCAGTACCTGTGTGTGTGTGTGTCTGTGTCAGTACGTGTGTGTGTGTGTGTGTGTGTGTGTTAGTATCTTTGTGTGTGTTTGTGTGTCAGTCAGTACTTGTGTGTGTGTGTCAGTATCTTTGTGTGTGTGTGTGTGTGTGTTTGTCAGTACCTGCAGGGAAATCTGTGTTGTGTGAAATTCTTTGATAAATGAGCAGAATATATCGATACAAAACGTATAGCATTTAATATTTAGAGGAAAAAACATGCATTTGATCTCCCAAATAAAAATAGATACTCTTTAATTCCAGTCTAAAGTCAGCTTACTAAAGATTAATTATATGTGTGTGTGCATGTGTGTGTCAGTACCTGTGTGTGTGCAGGTGAGTACCTCTGTGTGTGTGTGTGTGTGTGTGAGTGTGTGTGTTTTTGTCAGTACCTGTGTGTGTGCGTGTCAGTACTTGTGTGTGTGTCAGTACCTCTGTGTGTGTGTTAGCACCAGTGTGTGTGAGTGTGTGTGTCTCTGTGTGTGTTTTTTTGTTTCTCGGTGTGTGTGTGTGTGTGTGTGTATCAATACCTGTGTGTGTCAGTATCTTAGTGTGTGTGTGTGTGCGGGTGAGTGTGTGTGTGTGTGTGTGTGTGGGGGGTCTCTGTGTCTCTATGTGTGTGTGTCAGTGTGTCTGTGTGTGTCTCAGTGTGTGTGTGTGTGTCTGTCGCAGTCTCAGTGTGTGTGTGTGTCAGTGTGTGTGTGTGTGTCTCAGTCACTTCAAGTCATACAAAGAGCATTTCAAGTGGAGTGATAAAGTGGGCCGATGTGGCCAGTCAAAAAAAAAGGCGCCAGGTTAGAAGAAGCATTGTGTGAATCTTGGGCCCCAGCACCTTTACATAAGTGTGTGCCTATTTGCTCGATGCTTGACAAGATTGGCCTAATTGCTTCTCTAACAGGCTTTTGTGTTTGATATCACCCCTTTAAAACAGCTGTTGCGTTTTTTCGAACTTGTTTTTCTACATTGACAATGTTTTGTCGTGGGATTGAGGAGTTAGAAAACGTGTTTGAAACGACCGAGGGTCTCTATACAGCTCCAAGAGTTTATCTGTTTTCACCATGTTGCAGAGCAAAAACTAAATCACTTAGAATTACCATCTGTACCAAAAGACTGAAACACTCTTACATCAAATGTGATAAAAAAATATATATATATATACAGTACATATATCATCCTCCTCCTCATCCTCATCATGCTCTTCATCCTCATCAGTTCAATCAGGGTGGCTGTTTCAGACTTGACCCTTGACCGTTGTGTAGCAGTCGTATTTATTTCTTAGCAGACTTCCTTATCCAGACTCCGTTATCCAGGGTGACTTGCAATTGTTACAAGTTCTCTCAGTACAAAAGTAACACATTAAAAATATCATAATACAGATATGAAAGTATAAAATCAATTCAAGTAAGAGCAAAATAATAAAGCACAATAAACTATAAACAAAACAAATTCGACTAAAGCAGAACGCAGCTCTCGCTATTCTTATCCAATGCTGCCATCGTGTGGCCATTTCGTAGAACTGTTTGATAATTAAAACTTTTTTTTTTTTTATCAGAGCACAGCTTAGTGACAAGCGGTTGCTGGTGCCCTCTGCTGTTTACAATGGGTAGTACAGGTAAAGAAAATCACAATGACATTGTTACTGTTATTATTATTTATTTCTTAGCAGACATCCAGGGCTGCTTACAATTGTTACAAATTATCACAGTACAAAGTAGCACATTATAAAATATCACATTACAGAATATTATAATACAGATAAGAGCAGATATGAAAGTACCATAAAATCAATTCAAGTAAGAGCAGAATAATAAAGCACACAGTAAATGAGAAGAATGAATTCGACTAAGAGCAGCTAAACCTGATAGTAACTATTTGCTGATACGAGTCCAGTAAGAACAGGCAGTAAGCATGATAAATACATGAGAATGATTTCAAATAAGAGCAATTACAGAAAACGTTATTATTTATACACACAGTACTCTCCTGGCTGTCCTGTAAATATTGTTTTTGCTGTATTTTAAGAATATATCTGAAATGTGTATTTTTGCACAGGGGTTAAGGTTATTACGAGTCATTTCAAAGGGCAACTGAACTGATAGATAGAAAGATAGATAGATAGATAGATATGGATATAGATAAAATAGAACAAACAGTTCTAGTAAATGGCCACACGATGGCAGCATTGTATAAGGAATAGCGAGAGCTGCGTTCTGCCCGTCTCCATGACGACAGCACAGGAAGCCCCGCGACCCGACACCTCTCCATGTGAGTTTAAATATTTATTCTTAAAACCAGTACTATTTTAATCCACAGCAGGGACTGATAAAACAGCCTTTGTACAGCAGTTGCCCTGCGGTGTGCAGGTCAGGGAGCTGTGTGGGTGCTGGAGTGCGCTGCAGAGCAGATTTCCACTCGATCACACAAGGGAATATAAAGGATGCCGTGTTCAGAGCTGACTCTGCGATTTAGTGCATGGAGAGAGATTGAAACCACTGAAGCTGTTTAAAAAAAAAAAGTAAAAAGAAAATGTGTCGTGGTCTTTAACTCGCTGTTTTTACAAACAAAAATTCAAAATGAGCGTCGTGCCGCTTATTTCCCTACAAGCCCTTGTCTTTAACCACGGGGAGCACACAGACTCTTACGGGGTTTGAAACCGCACATCACTGCGCTGATCTCACATGTCTGTCCCCAGGAGTTCCTAGCTGTAGTTTATGTGGCTGTTCTTTGATCTCATGCAGTGTTACAGGAGTGTGCAGAGCTGCTAGTCTGTGATGGTTGAAAAGTGCCTCCTATTTTCTGTTCTGAATGCCCCTTTATCTAATCTCCATTTTGTTGTTTTTTTTTTTTTTTTTCAGGTCCAAGAAGTCCCTGGGTCGACATTGTCTGTACCTTTTAGGTACTCTGCTCAATTCTTTTAGCCTGTCTGCATATGACATGCCTTTTAAACCTGGGATAATTCTGGTTGCTCTTCTTTGCACTCTTTCTAGAGCAGCAATATCCTTTTTGTAACGAGGTGTCCAGAACTGAACACAATATTCTAGGTGAGGTGTTACTAATGCATTGTAAAGTTTTAACATTACTTCCCTTGATTTAAATTCAACACTTCTCACAATATATCCGAGCATCTTGTTGGCCTTTTTATAGCTTCCCACATTGTCTAGATGAAGACATTTCTGAGTCAACATAAACTCCTAGGTCTTTTTCATAGATTCCTTCTTCAATTTCAGTATCTCCCATATGATATTTATAATGTACATTGGGATCAGTATTTTTTCCTCTGCTATTCCTAATCTACATTAATGATTTAGATTCTGGTATAATAAGCAAACTTGTTAAATTTGTAGACGACACAAAAATAGGAGGAGTGGCAAACACTGTTGCAGCAGCAAAGGTCATTCAAAATGATCTCGACAGCATTCAGAACTGGGCAGACACATGGCAAATGACATTTAATAGAGAAAAGTGGAAGGTGCTGCACGCAGGCAATACATTTCTCCCCCCTTCCTTTCTATATTGGTTAATTGTGGGCTCTAGTTTTTTATTTAACATCACTGAGTCCCTGTGGATTGCAACCACAATGTAGAAACATCTAGAGAATGGATGGGAATGGGCAATAAACATCTCTGCTGTTTCTCTTAAAGCCTGTTTATTTATTTCTAATACTGGACCCTGTCTTAATACTGTATCACATTCTCAATATGAATATAGCTGAGTTATTAATTGTAGGTAATACTTAGAATACCAGATACACATTTACCATTAAAAGCAATCCCATGTGATTTCTTTAACAGTCGTTCATTATTTTGTGTGTCAGCCTCCACACAAAGCCGAGCTTGATGCGGTATACTGTAATGATGCTCCAGTCAGTCTGCCCGGACTGCACCTGAACCATCTTAAAAAACAAGCCTCCAATAAGCTCATTTGTAAAAGTTAGTAAAGAATGGCGCTATATAATCTAAGGAAGCTGAATGTGAACTCTAGCTGGAGCAACGAGAGAGGAGAGGGGCGGGGCAGAGAAGGAGGCGGAGACGCTGCTAGGCAACCGGCTCCTGAACATTCCCACTCCGCTGAGCAGAGACCGTTAGGATTTAAAAATGCTAAAGTTCGAGCGCCGTTAGTATGGGCTGCCAGAAATGAGGAGAAAATAATACAGCTTTTTTATAAATGTGTGCATTCAGATATCATTTAGATATCTAGTTACAAAGATTTAACAGTTAGCTAAATATTTAAATACATCTTAAATCTCTTAGCTAGATTTAACATTTTGCTAAATATTTAACTTGGCAGCTAAATCTGAGTTTGTATGCAAATGAGCTCCTCCCGCTTTGAACTTTCACGCGATTTGATTGGCTCTTGTAATGTTGAAATTTGCATGTTTACCAATTAGCATAACATAAGTGCATAGCAAGTGTGTGTGTGTGTGTGTGTGTGTGTGCGGGTCAGTACCTCTGTGTGTGTGTGTGTGTGTGTGTCAGTATCTGTGTGTGTGTGTGTGTGTGTGTGTCAGTGTTTGAGTCTTTGGCTCAGTGTGTGTGTGTCTCAGTGTGTGTGTGTCTCAGTGTGTGTGTGTCTCAGTCACTTCAAGTCATACAAAGAGCATTTCAAGTGGAGCGATAAAGTGGAGCGAAGCGATCAAAAAAAGACGTAAGTTAGAAGCAAAATTGTGTGAATCTTGGGTCTGCACCTTTCCAAGTGTGCCTATTTGCTTGATGCTTGACAAGATTGGCCTAATTGCTTCTCCTAACTTGGGCTTTTGTGTTTGATATCACCCCTTTAAACAGCTGTTGCGTTTTTCTGACTTGTTTTTACATTGACAATGTTTTTTGGTGGGATTGAGAGAGTTAGAAAACGTGTTTGAAAACGAGAGAGTCTATACAGCTCCAAGAGTTTAGCTGTTTTCACCATGTTGCAGCGGCAAAACGAAATCACTTAGAATTACCATCTGTACCAAAATCCTGAAACACTCTTACATCAAATGTGATAAAAACCATAAATACCTCTTATACACAATGAGATATTCCTCTTCCGTCTACTTTTGAAGGGTGTGTAGCGACTTTTCAAACAGAAAAGCTAAATAACTGGACATCAACCAATCCTGTGATTCCACATGTTGGTCAACGTCAAAACAAACCAGGGAATGCAAGCAGTTTGATATCCACACCATTTATATGAAACAATGGATTTATGTTTGAAAACAGCACATATCACAGGAGAAAAAAAAAATCCTGTGGTTTGGACTTGCATCATGACGTTCTTGAAGGGCACACGTTCTTCGATCGCGCGGCCCTTTACACAAACGTACACTTTACACAAACGTACACTTTACAGAAACGTACACTTTACAGAAACGTACACTTTACACATGCAGTTGTCACAGATTACTGGCTTGAAGACCTTTTTTTTTTTTGGAAGATTAGTTTTGTTTCTGCAGCTGTCAACCTGCTTTCAAACTGCTTCTAACTGCGTTGTCCTTGTCCACGACCGTCCCCCCTTCTTATCTGGCATCGTTTCGGCAACTCTTCCCATCATCCAAGAGTTACAGCGGTGCTGTGTCATCGACTATCAGAACAACATCTCCTACGATGAAGTTTCTTCAAACACGAGACCACTTCTGTCGCTCCTGCAACAACGGTAAGTGCTCACCTGTCCATCTCTTCCAGAACAAATCAGCCATGAACTGGACTTGCTTCCATCTTCGAGCATACAAATCTTCTTTTCTGAACAAACCAGGAGGCATATTTGGCTTAGTCTTCAACCGCAGCAAATGATTAGGTGTTAGAGCTTCCAAATCATTCACATCATCAGAGACCCTTATGATTGGATGATCATTAATGATGGCTTCCACCTCACAAAGAACTGTCTGAAGACCTTCATCATCAAGTGTTTGCTGTTTTAGAACAGCACTGAGAATCTTTTCTCCTTATCTGTCTTTCCCACACACCGCCGTGGTGAGACCCAGCTGGTGGGTTGAAAATCCCTTCACTCCTTTCTTTAGCATAGCCCCTTGCAATCTGGCTTGATTCAAACTTTTCAGTAGCTTCTCTCAGTTCAGGCTCCGCCCAATGAAATTGGTACCGTTGTCAGATCAGATTTCCAAAACTTGACCTCCTCTTCAGATGATCCGACGCAGTGCATTGACACAAGAGTCAGTGTCCAAAGAAGATGCCACTTCAATATGTACTGCCCTTACTGCTAAACATGTAAACATCTCTCCATATCTCTTGACCACACTTAGGGTGAATTGCGCACATCGAGATCAGATTCGTCCCAATCTAGGACTGACTAATCCAAGATTGGATCCTGGATTCATTTCTGCCGCGCAGAATCCAAGACTGGTGGCGGATCTGCGGATCCGAGTGAATCTAAAATTCACCTGTTAATCCTGGATTCAGGTTGTCTGTGACGCTAGTTGATTAAACACCGCCTCGTGAATTGGTAGTCAGAGCATAACCATGGCAACGACTAAAACCTGTGCGTTTTCTTTCTTTGAGAAAAACCTTTTATCAAATTTAATTTTTTGATAACTATAAAGATATTATTATATAGAGAATAAAAAACAATAAAAACCGATAACCAAACGTTATTTACCTTGATAGCAAGTGTATGTGCTGATTAACTAATGTATGTGTGAGTTATGAATAGGAATAATAATCAACAACTGAATTAATTACTAGAACATGTATTTATTTACAAAACATTTCCTGAGGTAGGTGAGTGATTGATACTGCCCGCCCCTGATGCCGCTGTCAGCTGCTTTGAAAAGGCAGAGGAATAAGCTGCAGTAACTGTACATAAACTTGTACAGAATAATTAGTATTGTACACTTGGAACTGTTTTATCTTACATGGTATCTGTTTTTTTTCTAAATCTAATACATACTGTGTGGTCCAGTGGTTAAAGAAAAGGGCTTGTAACCAGAAAGTTCCTGGTTCAAATCCCAGCTCAGCCACTGACTCATTGTGTGACCCTGAGCAAGTCACTTCACCTCCTTGTGCTCCGTCTTTCGGGTGAGACGTAATTGTAAGTGACTCTGCAGCTGATGCATAGTTCACACACCCTAGTCTCTGTAAATCGCCTTGGATAAAGGCGTCTGCTAAATAATAATAATAATAACATGTTGAGTTTATATAAAATAAACAAAAAAACTACAGTATCTACCTCACCACTAATTCACTACTACATATATTGCTCAAATGCATCTGTACCGGTGAAATAATTATCGGTTATTTGTTTAATTGGTGAATATTATTATTATTATTATTATTATTATTATTATTATTATTATTTATTTCTTAGCAGATGCCCTTATCCAGGGCGACTTTCAATCGTAAGCAAATACTTTTCAAGTGTTACAATACAAGTAATAATACAATAAGAGCAAGATAAATACGATGACTCGTAACTTGTTCTCCCGTTGGAAAATGAATATATATTCACATAACTTCAGTGATCCTGTGAATTACTAGATGACGCATCGACATGAAATAGGTACTGCAGCCGATTATTATCTGAAACGACCCAGTGGCATGAAATCTCAAGCAGCAGATTGATGTGGAGTGAGGGAGTCTTTTTTGTCTATGTATATAACTATTTGTGATTTTGATATATTATCCAGCTCTGGTATTCTTTCGTTTCTCATTCTGAATCCTTGTATAAAACCTTCGTCACTATTCAATAAAAGGATTGCTACGATCACGAACAACACGATATCTAACCACCCAAAATAACCGACCATCTTCACAAGAATCCAGACTCAATTCATCTCCTACCAGGATTGGAATGTAATCTAGGATTGAATTTGAATCTCGATCTGCACAACGGAAAAAAATATCAATCCAAGATTCAATCCAAGATCAAGTCTGATCCAGACTGAATCTCGATGTGCGCAATCCACCCTCAAAGCGTGTTTATTTATTTCTAATACTGGACCCTGTCTTAATACTGTATCACATTCTAAATATGAATATAGCTGAGTTATTAATTGTAGATAATACTTAGAATACCAGATACACATTTAGCATTAAAAAGCAATCCATGTGATTTCTTTACCAGTCGTTCATTATTTTGTGTATCAGCCTCCACACAAAGCCGAGCGCAGTGCGGTATACTGTAATGATGCTGCAGTCAGTCTGCCCGGACTGCACCTGAACCATCTTAAAAACACGAAGCCTCCAATAAGCTCATTTGTAAAAGTTAGTAAAGAATGGCGCTATATAATCTAAGGAAGCTGAATGTGAACTCCTAGCTGGAGCAACGAGAGAGGGAGAGAGGGGGCGGGGCAGAGAAGGAGGGGGAGACGCTGCTAGGCAACCGGCTCCTGAACATTCCACTCCGCTGAGCAGAGACCGTTAGGATTTAAATTTGTGCGAAAAGTTCCGAGCGCCGTTAGTATGGGCTGCCAGAAATGAGGAGAAAATAAATACAGCTTTTTATAAATGTGTGCATTCAGATATCATTTAGAAATCTACTTACAAGATTTAACAGTTAAATATTTAAATAAATCTGAAATCTAACTAGATTTAAGTTAGTTTAAATATTTAAATAAATCTGAAATCTCTTGGCTACATTTGACATTTAGTTAAATATTTAACTGGCAGCTAAATCTGGAGTTTGTATGCAAATGAGCTCCGCCCACTTGTGTGTGTTTTTCCGTGATTTGATTGGCTATTGTAATGTAGAAATTTGCATATTTACCAATTACAATAACATTAGTGTGTGTCAGTACCTGTGTGTGTGTCTGTGTGTGTGCATGTCAGTATCTGTGTGTGTTTGTGTGTGTGCGTGTCACTACCTGTGTGTGTGTGTGCATGTCATTACCTGTGTGTGTGTCATTACCTGTGTGTGTATCAGTACCTGTCTGTGTGTGTGTGTGTGTGTGTGTGTGTGTGAGTGTGTGTCTCAGGGTGTGTGTGTTTGTCTCAGTGTCTGTGTGTGTGTCTGTCACTGTGTGTGTCTGAGTGTGTGTGTCTGTCGCAGTCTCAGTGTGTGTGTGTCTCAGTCACTTCAAGTCATATAAAGAGCATTTCAAGTGGAGCGATGTGTGTCAATACCTGTGTGTGTGTGTGTGTGTGTCAGTACCTGTGTATGAGTGTGTCTCAGTGTGTGTGTGTCTCAGTGTGTGTGTCAGTACCTGAGTGTGTGTCAGTACCTCTCTGTGTGTGTGTGTGTTTGTGTCAGTACCTGTGTGTGTGTGTTTGTGTCAGTATGTGTGTGTGTGTGTGTGCGTGCGCGCGCATGCGTGCGTCAGTACCTGTGTGTCTCTGGGAGATATATTTTTTGTCTCAAGTCCCCTCCCGCGCTCCGTTCATAACTGATGTAAAACTAAAACAACTCCTCAGAACTATTCATGACGAGGGACATGTTAATAAAAACATAAACCATGGCGATTGTGTTGATAAAGATATCGCAGGAATAAGTCCAGGCAGCAGAACGCCAGGGAAAGCGACGCGTTGTGTTCTAAACCTGTCAGCGAGCCCGGCTCTGAAGAACAACAAAACACAAAACAAGAGACGCACATCGAGGGCCTGTCAAATTTGAAAATTCATTTATTACATTTCTCTTCATAGAATCCTCTGTAAGGTTAACATACAACCAGTCATATACAGAACAACAGATTTTGATAATTTACTCTAGTTATTGATAAAAAAAAAAAAAATTGTAATATTTGTAAAACTTCCATCCTTTCCACAAGTCTCAAAACACCTGAACCGTGCCGTCTGAAGATATCCCTGTGTCTCTATCAGATGAATCTATAACAGCACAGCAGCTCAAATTAAAATGTGCATCGCTGCGAACCCAGAGACTGTCTATCACATGTCTGCAAACCTCAAGCCTAGAGGCGTCCCAAACTGCACAGAACCGCGGAAATCTGAAGAGAATCTGTAATCTGCAGAGGGAGCATCTTACCTGTTTAGTATTTGAATGATAAAAATGGAAATCAAGTAAACATACTATCAAACTCTTTACAGGCGAAGCACTTCAATGTAACATATCAGGCCTTTTTGTCAGTAAAATATTTATCGCTGTCAAACAAAACAAGACTTCTCATTGGGTCACGTTTTTCAAACCCTCAACTCCAGCCTTTATGAACTCCTACTTCTTAAAAGGAGACACAACGTCTGTCGATTTCACAAAACTAGAAGCGAGCAGCTGAGTTCATGTATTCAGGTCACTTTAGCGGTCCGTTTGTGATAATTCCGATGACGATGTCGCTGAGGAAGATGGCGAACTCCCTGGAGGAGTGCGAATTCCCAGGAATTCCTCCACAGATTCAGACCGTCTCTACTCCAGACCGACTGGTTAATTGCAATCCCAAAACACCACTTCGAGAGACTTCCTTAAAAACAAAGTGCTTACTTTCCCATAAACTGATTTCCTCGTCAATTTCAAAGATCACAGGTTAACCAGGAACTTAATACTATCACATTCTGAATATGAATATAGCTGAGTTATTAATTGTAGGTAATACTTAGAATACCAGATACACATTTACCATTAAAAAAGCAATCCATGTGATTTCTTTACCAGTCGATTCATTATTTTGTGTATCAGCCTCCACACAAAGCCGGCGCAGTGCGGTATACTGTAATGATGCTGCAGTCAGTCTGCCGGACTGCACCTGAACCATCTTAAAACACGAAGCCTCCAATAAGCTCATTTGTAAAAGTTAGTAAAGAATGGCGCTATATAATCTAAGGAAGCTGAATGTGAACTCCTAGCTGGAGCAACGAGAGAGGGAGAGAGGGGGGGGGCAGAGAAGGAGGCGGAGACGCTGCTAGGCAACCGGCTCCTGAACATTCCACTCCGCTGAGCAGAGACCGTTAGGATTTAAAAATGCGAAAGTTCCGGCGCCGTTAGTATGGGCTGCCAGAAATGAGGAGAAAATAAATACAGCTTTTTATAAATGTGTGCATTCAGATATCATTTAGAAATCTAGTTACAAGATTTAACTTTTTTTTGCTAAATATTTAAATAAATCTGAAATCTCTTAACTAGATTTAACATTTAGTTAAATATTTAAGTGGTCGCTAAATCTGAATATTTAACAATTAGCATAACATAATTGTACCTGTGTGTGTGTGTCTCTCAGTGTGTGTGTGTGTCTCAGTGTGTGTGTGTGTGTCTCAGTGTGTGTGTGTCTCAGTGTGTGTGTGTGTCTCAGTGTGTGTGTGTGTCTCAGTGTGTGTGTGTGTGTCTCAGTGTGTGTGTCTCAGTGTGTGTCTCAGTGTGTGTGTGTCTGTGTCTCAGTGTGTGTGTGTCTCAGTGTGTGTGTGTGTTTCAGTGTGTTTGTCTCGGTGTGTGTGTGTGTGTGTGACACACACACACACACGCGCACAAGGATCACAGAGAAGTTTGGTGTCAAACCAATTATTTTTATTTAAGATCAATAATAAACAAAAAGCTAATTGAACAAAATATCAAACAATTTGAGGGAAGAAAAAGTGGAAACCAAAAATAACTATTTATAGTCACCTAATCACAGGTACTGACTCCAATAACTGAGTCCAACCACAGAGCTGCAAAACTGCCCTCTGATCTGCACAAAAAGACGATCCTGACTGAACAAAACTAACAGCCTTTATACCCTTCCAGACCTCCTCCCCAGAATAAACCATTCTGCAGGTGGGTATATAGAAACAAACCAGCAAACAGTTATCAAGAATAAATAAAGTATTCAAAAGAAACAAATCAATGAATATATATATATATATATATATATATATATATATATATATATATATATATATATAGCTCTGGAAAAAAATTAAGAGACCACTGCAAAATTATCAGTTTCTCTGGTTTTACTATTTATAGGTATGTGTTTGGGTAAAATGAACATTTTTGTTTTATTCTATAAACTACGACAACATTTCTCCCAAATTCCAAATAAAAATATTGTCATTTAGAGCATTTATTTGCAGAAAATGACAACTGGTCAAAATAACAAAAAAGATGCAGTGTTGTCAGACCTCGAATAATGCAAAGAAAATAAGTTCATATTCATTTTTTAAACAACACAATACTAATGTTTTAACTTAGGAAGAGTTCAGAAATCAATATTTGGTGGAATAACCCTGATTTTCAAGCACAGCTTTCATGCGTCTTGGCATGCTCTCCACCAGTCTTTCACATTGATGTTGGGTGACTTTATGCCCTCCTGGCGCAAAAATTCAAGCAGCTCGGCTTTGTTTGATGGCTTGTGACCATCCATCTTCCTCTTGATCACATTCCAGAGGTTTTCAATGGGGTTCAGGTCTGGAGATTGGGCTGGCCATGACAGGGTTTTGATCTGGTGGTCCTCCATCCACACCTTGATTGACCTGGCTGTGTGGCATGGAGCATTGTCCTGCTGGAAAAAACAATCCTCAGAGTTGGGGAACATTGTCAGAGCAGAAGGAAGCAAGTTTTCTTCCAGGACAACCTTGTACTTGGCTTGATTCATCGTCTTTTCACAAGACAAATCTGCCCGATTCAGCCTTGCTGAAGCACCCCAGATGAGTCCAATTTTCAGCTTTGCCCAACACCTGGTCATCTAATAGTTAGATGGAGACCTGGAGAGGCCTACAAGCCACAGAGTCTCGCACCCACTGTGAAATGTGGTGGAGGATCGGTGATGATCTGGGGGTGGTATCGGGCAGCTTTGGCATGAATCAAGCCATGAAGGCCACTTCTGACCAGACTTCTCCGGACAGTAGATGGGTGTACCAGGGTCCCACTGTTTTCTGCCAATTCTGAGCTGATGGCACTGCTGGACATCTTCCGATTGCGAAGGGAAGTAAGCATGATGTGTCTTTCATCTGCTGCAGTAAGTTTCCTTGGCCGACCACTGCGTCTACGGTCCTCAACGTTGCCCGTTTCTTTGTGCTTCTTCAAAAGAGCTTGGACAGCACATCTGGAAACCCCTGTCTGCCTTGAAATTTCTGCCTGGGAGAGCCCTTGCTGATGCAGTATAACTACCTTGTGTCTTGTTGCTGTGCTCAGTCTTGCCATGGTGTATGACTTTTGACAGTAAACTGTCTTCAGCACCCTCACCTTGTTAGCTGAGTTTGGCTGTTCCTCACCCAGTTTTATTCCTCCTACACAGCTGTTTCTGTTTCAGTTAATGATTGTGTTTCACCTACATATTGAATTGATGATCATGCTTAACCTCTTTGGTATAATTGTTTAATCATACACCTGACTATATGCCTACAAAATCCCTGACTTTGTGCAAGTGTACCTAGAAGAATTGATGCTGTTTTGAAGGCAAGGGTGGTCACACCAAATATGGATTTGATGTAGATTTTTTCTTCTGTACACTCACTTTGCATTTAGTTAATTGATAAATATAATCTAACATGTCTATTTTTGAAAGCATTCTAACTTTACATTTTTTTCACCTGCCTAAAACTTTTGCACAGTACTGTATGTGTGTGTGTATATGTATGTATGTGTGTATATATATATATATATATATATATATATATATATATACAGACGTGCTCAAATTGTTGGTACCCTTACAGCTCATTGAAATAATGCTTCATTCCTCCTGAAAAGTGATGAAATTAAAAAGCTATTTTATCATGTATACTTGCATGCCTTTGGTATGTCATAGAAACAAAAGAAGCTGTGAAAAGAGATGAATTATTGCTTATTCTACAAAGATATTCTAAAATGGCCTGGACACATTTGTTGGTACCCCTTAGAAAAGATAATAAATAATTGGATTATAGTGATATTTCAAACTAATTAGTTTCTTTAATTAGTATCACATGTCTCCAATCTTGTAATCAGTCATTCAGCCTATTTAAATGGAGAAAAGTAGTCACTGTGCTGTTTGGTATCATTGTGTGCACCACACTGAACATGGACCAGAGAAAGCAAAGGAGAGAGTTGTCTGAGGAGATCAGAAAGAAAATAATAGACAAGCATGGTAAAGGTAAAGGCTACAAGACCATCTCCAAGCAGCTTGATGTTCCTGTGACAACAGTTGCAAATATTATTAAAGTTTAAGGTCCATGGAACTGTAGCCAACCTCCTGGGCGCGGCCGCAAGAGGAAAATTGACCCCAGATTGAACAGAAGGATAGTGCAAATGGTAGAAAAAAGAACCAAGGATAACTGCCAAAGAGATACAAGCTGAACTCCAAGGTGAAGGTACGTCAGTTTCGATCGCACCATCCGTAAGCTTTTTTTGAGCGAAAGTGGGCTCCATGGAAGAAGACCCAGGAGGACTCCACTTTTGACAGAAAAAAACATAAAAAAAGCCAGACTGGAATTTGCTAAAATGCATATTGACAAGCCACAATCCTTCTGGGAGAATGTCCTTTGGACAGATGAGTCAAAACTGGAGCTTTTTTTGGCAAGTCACATCAGCTCTATGTTCACAGACGAAAAAATGAAGCTTTCAAAAAAAAAGAACACCATACCTACAGTGAAACATGGAGGAGGCTGGGTTATGTGTTTTGGGGCTGCTTTGCTGCGCCTGGCACAGGGTGCCTTGAATCTGTGCAGCGCACAATGAAATCTCAAGACTATCAAGGCATTCTGGAGCGAAACGTACTGCCCAGTGTCAGAAAGCTCTGTCTCAGTGTCGCAGGTCATGGGTCCTCCAACAGGATAATGACCCAAAACACACAGCTAAAAGCACCCAAGAATGGATAAGAACAAAACATTGGACTATTCTGAAGTGGCCTTCTATGAGTCCTGATCTGAATCCTATCGAACATCTATGGAAAGAGCTGAAACTTGCAGTCTGGTGAAGGCACCCATCAAACCTGAGACAGCTGGAGCAGTTTGCCTCAGGAAGAGTGGGCCAAACTACCTGTTAACAGGTGCTGAAGTCTCATTGAGAGCTACAGAAAACGTTTGATTGCAGTGATTGCCTCTAAAGGTTGTGCAACAAAATATTAGGTTAGCGGTCCCATCATTTTTGTCCATGCCATTTTCATTTGTTTTCTTATTTACAATATTATGTTGAATAAAAAATCAAAAGCAAAGTCTGATTTCTATTAAATATGGAATAAACAATGGTGGATGCCAATTACTTTTGTCAGTTTCAAGTTATTTCAGAGAAAATTGTGCATTCTTCATTTTTTGTGGAGGGGTACCAACAAATTTGAGCACGTCTGTATATAAACATTAATCTAACATGTGCATTAAAACTATGCTTTAAAACAAGCAGAGGGAAACGTACTTAAAATCAGCTGTCCCCCCTTTCAATATCTTCTACAGGTACTGCCCTGACTACAGGAAGTCAGTACTCAGGGAAGTCAATAAAAGCTTCCCTCACCAACATGGCTGCTTCCCCACTTCCTGTCAAGATGGAGGACCTCACCACCACACCCAACTCAGGTTACCTGAACCATTGCATATCAGTTTATCTCAACAATAGTACTGCAATACATTGTTCTGGAAGTGTGCTCCCTTCCAAACCAGCTCTCTAAACCGTACTCTTCATTAACCTTTCTTTTGGTTTTCAGGACACTCCCAACCACAGGCCTCCAGTCCCCATACAACAGGGAAGTGAATTTTGTTTTTATTATTTTCCTTACTAGACACAAGGATCAGCAACACCATACAAAAACAGTTTAAAAACATTTGCAGTAAATGTCCAGATACATACTGAGACAATGTGAGCGTCTCCTCCCTCACTCCTCCTCCTCCTCCTCCCTCATCATCATCATCATCATCATCCTTATCTTCCTCATCAGGTCAATGAGGCTTGGCTGTTTTCAGACTTGACCCTTGACCGTTGTGACTTGAGACTTGACATAAACATATATATTAGAACAAACAGTTCTAGTAAATGTCCACACGGTGGCAGCATTGTATAATGAATAAGAACATAATTACATAAGAAAGTTTACCAACGAGAGGAGGCCCCATTCAGCCCATCTTGCTCGTTTGGTTGTTAGTAACTTATTGATCCCAGAATCTCATCAAGCAGCTTTGAAGGGATCCCAGGGTGTCAGCTTCAACAACATTACTGGGGAGTTGGTTCAGACCCTCACAATTCTCTGTAAAAAGCGCCTCCTATTTTCTGTTCTGAATGCCCCTTTATCTAATCTCCATTTGTGACCCTGGTCCTTGTTTTTTTCAGGTTGAAAAAAGTCCTGGGTCGACATTGTCAATACCTTTTAGGATTTTGAATGCTTGAATCAGATCGCCACAGAAGTCTTCTTAGTTCAAGACTGAACAGATTCAATTCTTTGAGCCTGTCTGCATACGACATGCCTTTTTAAACCCGGGATAATTCTGGTTGCTGTTCTTTGCACTCTTTCTAGAGCAGCAATATCCTTTTTGTAACGAGGTGACTAGAACTGGAACACAATATTCTAGATGAGGTCTTACTAATGCATTGTAAAGTTTTAACATTACTTCCTTGATTTAAATTCAACACTTCTCACAATATATCCGAGCATCTTGTTGGCCTTTTATGTAGCTTCCCATTGTCTAGATGAAGACATTTCTGAGTCAACATAAACTCCTAGGTCTTTTTCATAGATTCCTTCTTCAATTTCAGTATCTCCCATATGATATTTATAATGCACATTTGTATTGCCTGTGTGCAATACTTTACACTTTCCTCTATTAAATTTCATTTGCCATGTGTCTGCCCAGTTTTGAATGCTGTCTAGATCATTTTGAATAACCTTTGCTGCTGCAACAGTGTTTGCCACTCCTCCTATTTTTGTGTCGTCTGCACATTTAACGAGTTTGCTTACTATACCAGAATCTAAATCATTAATGTAGATTAGGAATAGCAGAGGACCTAATACTGATCCCTGTGGTACTCCACTGGTTACCTCGCTCCATTTTGAGGTTTCTCCTCTAATCAGTACTTTCTGTTTTCTACATGTTAACCACTCCCTAATCCAAGTGCATGCATTTCCTTGAATCCCTACTGCGTTCAGTTTGAGCATTAATCTTTTATGCGGGACTTTGTCAAAAGCTTTCTGGAAATCTAAATAAACCATATCGTATGCTTTGCAATTATCCATTTTCAATGTTGCATCCTCAAAAAAGTCAAGCAGGTTAGTTAGACACGATCTCCTTTCCAAAGCCATGTTGACTGTCTCCCAGGATATTGTTACCATATACGTAATTTTTCCAATTTGGATCTTATTATAGATCCATAAGTTTACATATAATAGAAGTCAGGCTTATTGGTCTGTAGTTACCTGGTTCAGTTTTGTCTCCCTTTTTGTGGATCGGTATTACGTTTGCTATTTTCCAGTCTGTCGGTGCAACCCCTGTGTCAAGAGACTGTTGCATGATCTTGGTTAGTGGTTTGTAAATAACTTCTTTCATTTCTTTGAGTACTATTGGGAGGATCTCATCTGGCCCAGGGATTTGTTTTATTTTAAGAGCTCCTAGTCCCTTTAACACTTCTGCCTCTGTTATGCTAAAGTTATTTAAAATTGGATAGGAACAGGTCGACATGTGGGGCATGTTGTCCGTGTCCTCCTTTGTAAAAACCTGTGAAAAGTAATCATTTAATATATTTGCTATTTTTTTTTCTTCATCTATGATTTTGCCATTTGTGTCTCTTAGACATTTAACCTCCTCTTTGAATGTTTTTCTGTTGTTATAATATTGGAAAAACGTTTTGGAATTGGTATTAGCCCCCTTAGCAATGTTCATTTCTGTCTCTCTTGGCCTTTCTAACTTCCTTTTTGACTTGTGTTTGCAGTTCCAAACAGGAGGAGGCAAACGCTGTTGCAGCAGCAAAGGTCATTCAAAATGATCTCGACAGCATTCAGAACTGGGCAGACACATGGCAAATGACATTTTTAATAGAGGATAGTGGAAGGTGCTGCACGAGCAATACATTTTCCCCTTCCTTTCTATATTGGTTAATTGTGGGCTCTAGTTTTTCATTTAACATCGCTGAGTCCTTGTCCATGTGGATTGTAACCACAATGTAGAAACATACAGAGAATGGATGGGAATGGGCAATAAACATCACTGCTGTTTCTCTTAAAGCGTGTTTATTTATTTCTAATACTGGACCCTGTCTTAATACTGTATCACATTCTGAATATGAATATAGCTGAATTATTAATTGTAGGAATACTTAGAATACCAGATACACATTTACCATTAAAAGCAATCCATGTGATTTCTTTACCAGTCGTTCATTATTTTGTGTATCAGCCTCCACACAAAGCCGAGCGCAGTGCGGTATACTGTAATGATGCTCCAGTCAGTCTGCCGGACTGCACCTGAACCATCTTAAAAACACGAAGCCTCCAATAAGCTCATTTGTAAAAGTTAGTAAAGAATGGCGCTATATATAATCTAGGAAGCTGAATGTGAACTCCTAGCTGGAGCAACGAGAGAGGGAGAGAGGGGCGGGGCAGAGAAGGAGGGGGAGACGCTGCTAGGCAACCGGCTCCTGAACATTCCACCCGCTGAGCAGAGAGCCGTTAGGATTTAAAAATGCGAAAGTTCGCGCCGTTAGTATGGGCTGCCAGAAATGAGGAGAAAATAAAATACAGCTTTTATAAATGTGCATTCAGATATCATTTAGAAATCTAGTTACAGGATTTAACAGTTAGCTAAATATTTAAATAAATCTTAAATCTCTTAACTAGATTTAACATTTAGCTAAATATTTAAATAAATCTTAAATCTCTTAGCTAGATTTAACAGTTAGCTAAATATTTAAATAAATCTTAACTCACTTAACTAGATTTAACATTTAGTTAAATATTTAACTGGCAGCTAAAGTGCATAGCATAAGTGTACCTGTGCGTGTGTGTGTCAGTACCTGTGTGTGTGTGTCAGTACCTGTGTGTCTGTGTGTCAGTACCTGTGTGTGTGTGTGTGTGTGTCAGTACCTGTGTGTGTGTGTGTGTGTGTGTGTCAGTACCTGTGTGTGTGTGTGTGTCAGCACCTGTGTGTGTGTGTCAGTACCTGTGTGCGTCACTATCTGTGTGTGTGTGTCTCAGTGTCTCAGTGTGTGTGTGTGTCGGTGACCTGTGTATCAGTGTGTGTGTGTCCTATCTGTGTCTGTGTGTGTGCGTGTCAGTACCTGTGTGTGTGTGTGTGTGTGTCAGGCCTGTGTGTGTGTGTCAGTACCTGTGTGTGTGTGTCTGTGTCAGTACCTGTGTGTGTTTGTGTCAGTACCTGTGTGTGTGTCTGTGTCAATACCTGTGTGTGTGTGTCAGTACTGTGTGTGTGTGTCTGTGTCAGTACCTGTGTGTGTGTCTGTGTCAGTACCTGTGTGTGTCACTATCTGTGTGTGTGTGTCTCAGTGTCTCAGTGTGTGTGTGTGTGTCAGTACCTGTGTATCAGTGTGTGTGTCACTATCTGTGTCTGTGTGTGTGCGTGTCAGTACCTGTGTGTGTGTCTGTGTCAGTACCTGTGTGTCTGTGTCAGTACCTGTGTGTGTGTGACAGTACCTGTGTGTGTCACTATCTGTGTGTGTGTGTCTCAGTGTGTGTGTGTGTCTCAGTGTCTCACTGTGTGTGTGTGTGTCAGTACCTGTGTGTGTATCAGTGTGTGTGTCACTATCTATGTGTGTGTCTCAGTGTGTGTGTCTCAGTGTGTGTCTGTTTGTCAGTACATGTGTGTGCGTGCGTGTCAGTATCTGTGTGTGTGTGTGTGTGTGTGTGTGTGTGTGTCAGTACCTGTGTGTGGTCAGTACCTGTGTGTGTGTGTGTGTGTGTGTGTGTGTGTGTGTGTGTGGGTCAGTACCTGTGTGTGTGTGTGTGTGTGTGTGTGTGTGTGTGCGTGCGCATGCGTGCGTCAGTACCTGTGTGTCTCTAGGAGATATATTTTGTCCCAAGTCCCTCCCGCTCCGTTCATAACTGATGTAAAACTAAACAACTCCTCAGAACTATTCATGACGAGGGACATGTTAATAAAACATAAACCATGGCGATTGTGTTGATAAAGATATCGCAGGAATAAGTCCAGGCAGCCTAACGCCAGGGAAAGCGATGCTGCTGTGTTTTAAACCTGTCAGCGAGCCCGGCTCTGAAGAACAACAAAACACAAAACAAGAGGCACATCGAGGGCCTCAAATTTGAAAATTCATTTATTACATTTCTCTTCATAGAATCCTCTGTAAGGGTTAACATACAACCAGTCATATACAGAACAACGGATTTTGATAATTTACTCTAGTTATTGATAAAAAAAAAAAAAAAAATTGTAATATTTGTAAACTTCCATCCTTTTCACAAGTCTCAAAACACCTGAACCGTGCCGTCTGAAGATATCCCTGTGTCTCTATCAGATGAATCTATAACAACACAGCAGCTCAAATTAAAATGTGCATCTACCCAGAACCCAGAGACTGTCTATCACATGTCTGCAAACCTCAAGCCTAGAGGCAGTCCCAAACTGCACAGAACCTGCCGGAAATCTGAAGAGAATCTGTAATCTGCAGAGGAGCATCTTACCTGTTTAGTATTTGAATGATAAAATGGAAATCAAGTAAACATACTATCAAACTCTTTACAGGCGGCACTTCCAATGTAACATATCAGGCCTTTTTGTCAGTAAAATCTTTATACGCTGTCAAACAAAAAAACAAGACTTCTCATTGGGTCACGTTTTCAAACCCTCAACTCCAGCCTTTATGAACTCCTACTTCTAAAAGGAGACACAACGCGTCTGTCGATTTCACAAAAACTAGAACCGAAAGCAGCTGAGTTCATGTATTCCAGGTCACTTTAGCGGTCCGTTTGTGATAATTCCGATGACGATGTCGCTGAGGAAGATGGCGGCTCCTGGAGGAGTGCGAATTCCCAGAATTCACTCCTCCACAGATTCGACCGTCTCTACCCAGACCGACTGGTTAATTGCAATCCCAAAACACCACTTCAGAGACTTTAAAAAACAGTGCTTGATTACTTTCCCATAAACTGATTTCCGTCAATTTCAAAGATCGCAGGTTAACCAGGAACTTAATACTCTATCACATTCTGAATATGAATATAGCTGAGTTATTAATTGTAGATAATACTTAGAATACCAGATACACATTTACCATTAAAAAAGCAATCCATGTGATTTCTTTACCAGTCGTTCATTATTTTGTGTATCAGCCTCCACACAAAGCCGTAGCGAATTGCGGTATACTGTAATGATGCTGCAGTCAGTCTGCCCGGACTGCACCTGAACCATCTTAAAACACGAAGCCTCCAATAAGCTCATTTGTAAAAGTTAGTAAAGAATGGCGCCATATAATCTAAGGAAGCTGAATGTGAACCCTAGCTGGAGCAACGAGAGAGGGAGAGAGGGGCGGGGCAGAAGGAGGCGGAGACGCTGCTAGGGCAACCTGCTCCTGAACATTCCACTCCGCTGAGCAGAGACCGTTAGGGATTTAAAAATGCGAAAGTTCCGAGCGCCGTTAGTGGGCTGCCAGAAATGAGGAGAAAATAAATACAGCTTTTTATAAATGTGCATTCAGATATCATTTAGAAATCTAGTTACAAGATTTAACAGTTAGCTAAATATTTAAATACATCTTAAATCTCTTAACTAGATTTAACATTTACTTAAATATTTAACTGGCAGCTAAATCTGAGTTTGTATGGAAATGAGCTCCACCCACTTTGTGCTTTCACGCTAATTTGATTGGCTCTTGTATTGAATTAGCATAATTAGGCAACTTACAGAGACTGTGTGTGAACTATGCATCAGATGTAGAGTCACTTACAATTACATCTCACCGAAAGACGGAGACACAAGGAGGTGAAGTGACTTGCTCAGGATCACACAATGAGTCAGTGGCTGAAGTGGGATTTGAACCGGGACCTCATGGTTACAAGCCCTTTTCCTTTAACCACTGGACCACACAGTCTCCTTTGTATCTATTTATCTCTATCTATATCTCTATCTATCAGCTCAGTTGCCCTTTGAAATGACTTCGATTCACCTTAACCCCTGTGCAAAAATAGACATTTCAGATACATTCTTAAAATACAGCAAAAACAATATTTACAGGATAGCCAGGAGAATACTGTGTGTATAAATAATAACGTTTTCTGTAATTGCTCTTATTTGAAATCATTCTCATGCATTTATCATGCTTACTGCCTGTTCTTACTGGACTCATATCAGCAAATAGTTACTATCAGGATTAGCTGCTCTTAGTCGAATTGCTCTTATAATTTACTGTGTGCTTTATTATTTTGCTTTACTTGAATTGGATTTTTATACTTTCATTATCTGTATTATGATATTTTTTTAATGTGTAACTTTGTACTGAGAGAACTTGTAACAATTGCAAGTCACCCTGGATAACGGAGTCTGGATAAGGAAGTCTGCTAAGAAATAAATACACAAAGGTCAAGGGTCAAGTCTGGAAACAGCCACCTTGATTGAACTGATGAGGATGAGGATGATGAGGATGAGGGAGGAGGATGATATACATGTACTGTATATGTATATATATATATATATATATATATATATATATATATCACATTTGATGTAAGAGTGTTTCAGACTTTTGGTACAGATGGTAATTCTAAGTGATTTAGTTTTGCGCTTTGCAACATGGTGAAACAATAAACTCTTGAGCTGTATAGAGACTCTCGTCGGTTTCAAACACGTTTTTAACTCCTCTCAATCCCTACGACAAAAACATTGTCAATGTAGAAAACACGTTATAAAAAACACAACAGCCGTTTAAAGAGGTGATATCAAACACAAAAAGAACAAGTTGGGAGAAGCAATCAGGCCAATCTTGTCAAGCATCAACAAATAGGCACACTTGGAAAGGTGCTGGGGTCAAGATTCACAATTCTTTGCTTTTAACTTGGCCTTTTTTGATCGCTTCGCTCCACTTTATCGCTCCACTTGAAATGCTCTTTGTATGACTTGAAGTGACTGAGACACACACACACTGAGACTGCGACAGACACACACACACGCACACACACACACATACTGAGCCAAACAAATTCTCACTGAGACACACACACACACACTGAGCCAAACAAATTCTCACTGAGACACACACACACTGAGACACACACTGAGACACATACACACTGAGAGAGACAGACACACACACAGTGAGACACACACACTGAGAAAGACACTGAGATACACACACACACACACTGAGACATACACAGATACTGACACACACACACTTATGCTATGCACTTATGTTATGCTAATTGACATTACAAGAGCCAATCAAATCATGTGAAAGTTCAAAGGGAGGAGCTATTTGCATATAAACTCCAGATTTAGGGTTAGTTAAATATTTAACTAAATGTTAAATCTAGCTAAGAGATTTAAGATTTATTTAAATATTTACTTAACTGTTAAATCTTGTAACTAGATTTCTAAATGGTATCTGAATGTACACATTTAAAAAAGCTGTATTTATTTTCTCCTCATTTCTGGCAGCCATACTAACGGCGCCGGAACTTTCGCATGATTTTTAAATCCTAACGGGTCTCTGCTCAGCGGAGTGGAATGTTCAGGGAGCCGGTTGCCTAGCAGCTGTCTCCCCCTCCTTCTCTGCCCCCCTCTTGATGACACTTGATGATGAAGGTCTTCAGACAGTTCTTTGTGAGGTGGAAGCCATCATTAATGATCATCCAATCATAAGGGTCTCTGATGATGTGAATGATTTGGAAGCTCTAACACCCTAATCATTTGCTGGGTTGAAGACTAAGCCAAATATGCCTGGTTTGTTCAGAAAAAAGAAGATTTGTATGCTCGTTGAAGATGGAAGCAAGTCCAGTTCATGGCTGATTTGTTCTGGAAGAGATGGACAGGTGAGCACTACCGTTGTTGCAGGAGCGACAGAAGTGGTCTCGTGGTTTGAAGAAACTTCATCGTAGGAGATGTTGTTCTGATAGTAGATGACACAGCACGCGTAACTCTTGGATGATGGGAAGAGTTGTCGAAACGATGCCAGATAAGAAGGGGAGAAGTACAGTCGTGGACAAGGACAACGCAGTTAGAAGTAGTTTGAAAGCAGGTTGACAGCTGCAGAAACAAAACTAATCTTCCAAAAAAAAAAAGGTCTTCAAGCCAGTAATCTGTGACAACTGCATGTGTAAAGTGTACGTTTGTGTAAAGTGTAAGTTTGTGTAAAGTGTAAGTTTGTGTAAAGTGCCGCGCGATCGAAGAACGTGTGCGCTTCAAGAACGTCATGATGCAAGTTCAAACTAAGGTATTTTTTTTTTCCTGCGATATGTGCTGTTTTAAAACATAAATACATTGTTTCATATAAATGGTGTGGATATCAAACTGTTTTCCCCTGGTTTGTTTTGACGTTGACCAACATGTGGAATCACAGGATTGGTAGATGTCCAGTTATTTAGCTTTTCTGTTTGAAAAGTCGCTACACACCCTTAAAAAGTAGACGGAAGAGGAATATCTCCTTGTGTATAAGAGGTATTTATGTTTTTTTCACATTTGATGTAAGAGTGTTTCAGTCTTTTGGTACAGATGGTAATTCTAAGTGATTTAGTTTTGCCGCTGCAACATGGTGAAAACAGCTAAACTCTTGAGCTGTATAGAGACTCTCGGTCGGTTTCAAACACGTTTTTCTAACTCCTCTCAATCCCGACATGACAAAAACATTGTCAATGTAAAAACACGTTAAAAAACGCAACCAGTTTAAAGGGGTGATATGAAAACACAAAAAAGAACAAGTTAGGAGAAGTAATCAGGCCAATCTTGTCAACATCAAGCAAATAGGGCACACTTGAAAGGTGCTGGGGCCCAAGATTCAATAACACAATTCTTGCTTCCAACTTTTTTTTTGATCGTTGCCCACTTTATCGCTCCACTTGAAATGCTTTTTGTATGACTTGAAGTGACTGAGACAAACACACAATGAGACTGCGACAGACAGACACACACACACACTGAGACACACACACACGAGACACAAACACACACTGAGACTGCGACAGACACACATCACACACTGAGACACACACACTGAACACAGACACACTGAGACACACACACACTCAGTGACACACACACTGAGAGACACACAGACAGAGACACACACACAGGTACTGACACACACACAAATACTGACACGCACACACACACAGGTACTGACACACACACACTGAGACATAAGACACACAGTATCAACATCACAACCACACACGCGGAGACACAAAACACACACACACACTGGAGACATTAACACACACACTGAGACACACACACTGGGACACAGACACTGAGACACACACACACACACTGAGATACGCACACTGAGACACACTGAGACGCACACACACACAATGAGACACACACACATACTGAGACACACTCTGAGACACACACTCAAACACTGTGACACACACACACACTGAGACACACACAGAAACTGAGACAAACACACACACTAAGACACACACACTGAGACAAACACACACACTGAGAGACACACACACACTCCGAGACATACATAGATACTGCATTTAATCCTGTACTTCAGAATACTGTAATCTGCCAAGTGTTTAACCTGTAGTACTTTGTATTTAATCACATCCTGATGTAACTATCACTATTTAATCATATCCTGATGTAACTATCACTATTATCTGCTGTATTATTGAATTGTGGTTTGTCACACTTGTACTGGCCATTGGAACAAAAGTTATTGTATTTCTTGCTCTTATTGTATTACTTGTATTTTTGTAACACTTGAAATGTATTTGTTACGATTGTAAGTCGCCTGGGATGGGCGTCTGCAAGAAAATAAATAATAATAATAATAATAGATACTGACATACACACACACACACACACACAGATACTGACACACACACACACACACAGTTACTGACCCGGAGACACACAGATACTGACACACACACACACACTTATGCTATGCACTTATGTTATGCTAATTGGTAAACATGCAAATTTCAACATTACAAGAGCCAATCAAATCACATGTGAAAGTTCAAGGCAGGAGGAGCTCATTTGCATACAAACTCCAGATTTAGCTGCCAGTTAAATATTTAGCAAAATGTTAAATCTAGTTAAGAGATTTAAGATTTATTTAAATATTTAGTTAAATATTAAAGCTAGTTAAGAGATTTAAGATTTATTTAAATATTTAGCTAACTGTTAAATCTTGTAACTAGATTTCTAAATGATATCTGAATGCACACATTTATAAAAAGCTGTATTTATTTTCTCCTCATTTCTGGCAGCCCATACTAACGGCCGGAACTTTCGCATTTTTAAATCCTAACGGTCTCTGCTCAGCGGAGTGGAATGTTCAGGAGCTGGTTGCCTAGCAGCGTCTCCGCCTCCTTCTCTGCCCCGCCCCTCTCTCCTCTCTCGCTGCTCCAGCTAGAGTTCACATTCAGCTTCCTTAGATTATATAGCCATTCTTTACTAACTTTACAAATGAGCTTATTGGAGGCTTCGTGTTTTTAAGATGGTTCAGGTGCAGTCCGGCAGACTGACTGCAGCATCATTACAGTATACCGCGACTGCGCTCAGCTTTGTGTGGAGGCTGATACACAAAATAATGAACGACTTGTAAAGAAATCACATGGATTGCTTTTTAATGGTAAATGTGTATCTGGTATTCTAAGTATTACCTACAATTAATAACTCAGCTATATTCATATTCAGAATGTGATACAGTATTAAGACAGGGTCCAGTATTAGAAATAAATAAACACGCTTTTAAGAGAAACAGCAGTGATGTTTATTGACCATTCCCATCCATTCTCTATATGTTTCTACATTGTGGTTGCAATCCACAGGGACAAGGGACTCAGCGATGTTAAATAAAACTAGAGCCCACAAAATAACCAATATAGAAAGGAAGGGGAGAAATGTATTGCCTGTGTGCAGTACCTTCCACTTTCCTCTATTAAATGTCATTTTGCCATGTGTCTGCCCAGTTCTGAATGCTGTCGAGATCATTTTGAATGACCTTTGCTGCTGCTTCAGTGTTTGCCCTCCTCCTGTTTGGAACTGCAAACACAAGTCAAAAAAAGGAAGTTAGAAAGGCCAAGAGAGACAGAAATGAACATTGCTAAGGGGCTAAAACCAATTCCAAAATGTTTTCCAATATTATAACAGCAAGAAAAACATTCAAAGAGGAGGTTAAATGTCTAAGAGACACAAACGGCAAAATCATAGATGAAGAAAAAAAAATAAAAATATATTAAATGATTACTTTACAGGCTTTTACAAAGGAGGACACCGGACAACATGCCCCACATGTCGACCTGTTCCTATCCAATTTTAAATAACTTTAGCATAACAGAGGCAGAAGTGTTAAAGGGACTAGGAGCTCTTAAAATAAACAAATCCCTGGGCCAGATGAGATCCTCCCAATAGTACTCCAAAGAAATGAAAGAAGTTATTTACAAACCGCTAACCAGATCATGCAACAGTCTCTTGACACAGGGGTTGTGCCGACAGACTGGAAAAATAGCAAACTAATACCGATCCACAAAAGGGAGACAAAACCGAACCAGGTAACTACAGACCAACAAGCCTGACTTCTATTATATGTAAACTTATGGAACTATAATAAGATCCAAAATGGAAAAATTACCTATATGGTAACAATATCCTGGGAGACAGTCAGCATAGTTTTAGGAAAAGGAGATCGTGTCTAACTAACCTGCTTGATTTTTTTGAGGATGCAACATTGAAATGGATAACTGCAAAGCATACGACATGGTTTATTTGATTAACAGAAAGCTTTTGACAAAGTCCAGCATAAAAGATTAATTCTCAAACTGAACGCAGTAGGGATTCAGGAAATGCATGCACATGGATTAGGAGTGGTTAACATGTAGAAAACAGAAAGTACTGATTAGAGGAGAAACCTCAAAATGGGCGGTAAACCAGTGGAGTACCACAGGGATCAGTATTAGGTCCCTCTGCTATTTCTAATCTACATTAATGATTTAGATTCTGGTATAGTAAGCAAACTTATTAAATTTGTAGACCACACAAAATAGGGGGAGGAGTATAAACACTGTTGCAGCAGCAAGGTCATTCAAAATGATCTCAACAGCATTCAGAATTGGGCAGAACATGGTAAATGACATTTAATAGAGAAGTGTAAAGTATTGCATGCAGGCAATAAAAAATGCATTATAAATATCATATATGGGGAGATACTGAAATTGAAGAAGGAATCTATGAAAAGACCTAGGAGTTTATGTTGACTCAGAAATGTCTTCATCTAGACAATGTGGGGAACCTAAAAAAGGGCCAACAAGATGCTCGGATATATTGTGAGAAGTGTTGAATTTAAATCAAGGGAAGTAATGTTAAACTTTACAATGCATTAGTAAGACCTCACCTAGAATATTGTGTTCAGTTCTGGTCACCTCTTTACAAAAGGATATTGCTGCTCTAGAAAGAGTGCAAAAGAGCAACCAGAATTATCCCGGTATGCAGACAGGCTCAAAGAATTGAATCTGTTCAGTCTTAAACAAAAGAAGACGTGGCGATCTGATTCAAAAACATTCAAAATCCTAAAAGGTATTGACTGTGACCCAGGGACTTTTCAGCCTGAAAAAAGAAACAAGGACCAGGGGTCACAAATGGAGATTAGATAAAGGGGCATTCAGAACAGAAAATAGGAGGCACTTTTTACACAGAAATTGTGAGGGTCTGGAAACAACTCCCCAGTAATGTTGTTGAAGCTGACACCCTGGGATCCTTCAAGAAGCTGCTTGATGAGATTCTGGGATCAATAAGCTACTAACAACCAAACGAAAGCAAGATGGGCTGAATGGGGCCTCCTCTCGTTGGTAAACTTTCTTATGTTCTTATGTTCTTATTCCTTATACAATGCTGCCACCGTGTGGACATTTACTAGAACTGTTTGTTCTATATATATATTTATGTCAAGTCTCAAGTCACAACGGTCAAGGGTCAAGTCTGGAAACAGCCAAGCCTGATTGACCTGATGAGGAAGATAAGGATGATGATGATGATGATGATGATGATGAGGAGGAGTGTGAGTGTGAGGGAGGAGATGCTCACATTGTCTCAGTATGTATCTGGACATTTACTGCAAATGTTTTTAATCTGGTTTTGTATGGTGTTGCTGATCCTTGTGTCTAGTAAGGAAAATAATGAAAACAAAATTCACTTCCCTGTTGTACGGGGACTGGAGGCCTGTGGTTGGGAGTGTCCTGAAAAACAAAAGAAAGATTAGTGAAGAGTACGGTTTAGACAGCTGGTTTGAAAGGAACACACTTCAGAACAATGTATTGCAGTACTATTGTTGAGATAAACTGATATGCAATGGTTCAGGTAACCTGAGTTGGGGTGGTGAGGTCCTCCATCTTGACAGGAGGTGGGGAAGCAGCCATGTTGGTGAGGGAAGCTTTTATTGACTTTCCTGAGTACTGACTTCCTGTAGTCAGGGCAGTACCTGTAGAAGATATTGAAAGGGGGAGCTGATTTTGGTACGTTTCCCTCTGCTTGTTTTAAAGCATAGTTTTAATGCACATGTTAGATTAATGTTTTTATATATATATATATATATATATATATATATATATATATACAGTACTGTGCAAAGTTTTAGGCAGGTGTGAAAAAATGCTGTAAAAGTAAGAATAGACATGTTAATAGACATGTTAAAGGATTATATTTATCAATTAACTAAATGCAAAAGTGAATGAACAGAAGAAAATCTAAATCAAATCCATATTTGGTGTGACCACCCTTTGCCTTCAAAACAGTATCAATTCTTCTAGGTACACTTGCACAAAGTCAGGGATTTTATAGGCATATAGTCAGGTGTATGATTAAAAATAATTATACCAAACAGGTGCTAATGATCATCAATTCAATATGTAGGTTGAAACACAATCATTAACTGAAACAGAAACAGCTGAGAGGAATAAAACTGGGTGAGGAACAGCCAAACTCAGCTAACAAGGTGAGGTTGCTGAAGACAGTTTACTGTCAAAAGTCATACACCATACAGACTGAGCACAGCAACAAGACACAAGGTAGTTATACTGCATCAGCAAGGGCTCTCCCAGGCAGAAATTTCAAGGCAGATGGGGTTTCCAGATGTGCTGTCCAAGCTCTTTTGAAGAAGCACAAACAAACGGGCAACGTTGAGGACACACAGAAACACAGGTGGTCGGGCCAAGGAAACTTACTGCAGCAGATGAAGGACACATCATGCTTTCTGCCCTTCACAATCGAAAGATGTCCAGCAGTGCCATCAGCTCACATTGGCAGAAAACAGTGGGACCCTGGTACACCCATCTACTGTCCGGAGAAGTCTGGTCAGAAGTGGCCTTCATGGTTTGATTCATGCCAAAGCTGCCGATTCCACACTGGACAAACACCCCACACTCATCACCGATCCTCCACCACATTTCAGGAAGTGGGAAGCAGCCATGTTGGTGAGGGAGCTTTTTATTGACTTCCTGAGTACTGACTTCCTGTAGTCAGGGGACACACCTGTAGAAGATATTGAAAGGGGGGACAGCTGATTTTGGCACCCTCTGCTTGTTTTAAACATAGTTTTAATGCACATGTTAGATTAATGTTTAGTTATATATATATATATGTATTCATTGATTTGTTTCTTTTTGAATACTTTATTTATTCTTGATAACTGTTTGCTGGTTTGTTTCTATAAACCACCTGCAGAATGGTTTATTCTGGGGGAGGGGGGAGGTCTGGAAGGCATAAAGGCTGTTAGTTTTGTTCAGTCAGGATCGTCTTTTTTGTGCAGATCATGCACTTATGCTATGCACTTTCGCTGCCAGTTAAATATTTAACTAAATGCTAAATCTAGCTAAGAGATTTAAGATTTAGTTAAATATTTAGCTAACTGTTAAATCTTGTAACTAGATTTCTAAATGATATCTGAATGCACACATTTATAAAAAGCTGTATTTATTTTCTCCTCATTTCTGGCAGCCCATACTAACGGCGCTCGGAACTTTCGCATTTTTAAATCCTAACGGTCTCTGCTCAGCGGAGTGGAATGTTCAGGAGCGGTTGCCTCAGCAGCGCCTCCGCCTCCTTCTGCCCCCCCCTCTCTCCCTCTCTCGTTGCTCCAGCTAGGAGTTCACATTCAGCTTCCTTAGATTATATAGCGCCATTCTTTACTAACTTTTACAAATGAGCTTATTGGAGGCTTCGTGTTTTTTAAGATGGTTCAGGTGCAGTCCGGGCAGACTGACTGCAGCATCATTACAGTATACCGCACTGCGCTCGGCTTTGTGTGGAGGCTGATACACAAAATAATGAACGACTGGTATAGAAATCACATGGATTGCTTTTTAATGGTAAATGTGTATCTGGTATTCTAAGTATTATGTACAGTTAATAACTCAGCTATATTCATATTCAGAATGTGATAGAGTATTAAGACAGGGTCCAGTATTAGAAATAAATAAACACGCTTTAAGAGAAACAGCAGTGATGTTTATTGCCCATTCCCATCCATTCTCTATATGTTTCTACATTGTGGTTTCAATCCACAGGGACAAGGGACTCAGCGATGTTAAATAAAAAACTAGAGCCCACAATTAACCAATATAGAAAGGAAGGGGGGAGAAATGTATTGCCTGCGTGCAGCACCTTCCACTTTCCTCTATTAAATGGCATTTGCCATGTGTCTGCCCAGTTCTGAATGCTGTCGAGATCATTTTGAATGACCTTTGCTGCTGCAACAGTGTTTGCCACTCCTCCTATTTTTGTGTTGTCTACAAATTTAACAAGTTTGCTTACTATACAAGAATCTAAATCATTAATGTAGATTAGGAATAGCAGAGGACCTAATACTGATCCCAATGTGCATTATAAATATCATATGGGAGATACTGAAATTGAAGAAGGAATCTATGAAGACCTAGGAGTTTATGTTGGCTCAGAAATGTCTTCATCTAGACAATGTGGGGAAGCTATAAAAAAAAAAAGGCCAACAAGATGCTCGGATATATTGTGAGTAGTGTTGAATTTAAATCAAGGGAAGTAATGTTAAAACTTTACAATGCATTAGTAAGACCTCACCTAGAATATTGTGTTCAGTTCTGGTCACCTCGTTACAAAAAGGATATTGCTGCTCTAGAAAGAGTGCAAAGAAGAGCAACCAGAATTATCCCGGGTTTAAAAGGCATGTCGTATGCAGACAGGCTAAAAGAATTGAATCTATTCAGTCTTGAACAAAGAAGACAACGCGGCGATCTGATTCAAGCATTCAAAATCCTAAAAGGTATTGACATTGTCAACCCGGGGGACTTTTTCAACCTGAAAAAAGAAACAAGGACCAGGGGTCACAAATGGAGATTAGATAAAGGGGCATTCAGAACAGAAAATAGGAGGCACTTTTTTTACACAGAGAATTGTGAGGTTCTGGATCCAACTCCCGTAATGTTGTTGAAGCTGACCCCTGGGATCCTTCAAGAAGCTGCTTGATGAGATTCTGGGATCAATAAGTTACTAATAACCAAACGAGCAAGATGGGCTGAATGGCCTCCTCTCGTTTGTAAACTTCCTTACCGGTTCATGATGCTGAGTAAGTTCAGTGGCCTAGACAACTCCTTGTGCAACTTGTCAACTGACTGAGCCTGGCTCATCACCGTTACAAAACTGCACATCGTTACATTAATTAAGAATTTAAAAAAACACCTTGCATTCTTTCTCTGATCCTTCGTTCCAAAAAGAGTCACTCCTGGAGAGTAGCAACCTCCCCTCCCCTCCCCTCTCTCTCCCTCCCCTCCCCTCTCTCTCCCCTCTCTCTCCCTCCCCTCCCCTCTCTCTTCTCCTCTCCTCTCTCTCCCTCTCTCTCCCTCCCCTCCCCTCTCCCTTCCTCTCTCTCTCCCCCCCCCCTCCCTCTCTCTCATAATCTCTGTGGCTAAGTGTCTGTGAAGCCAAGGCAGATGGGTGCTTGTCTCTGGTGTTACTAAGAGGCAGAGAGGAGCACTGCGGTCAGCCAGCGTGAAATTCAACGGCGAGCCGTGTTAATAACAGGGGAGAGACTGCCAGCCCGCCTCGCTTCATTTTCAATCAGATGCGTTTCCCTCCCAGTCCCTCCTCAGCTCCAAGAGCCACACTGCTTCCTCCCAGTCCCACCTCAGCCCCTCAGAGCCACACTGCTTCCCTCTCAGTCCCTCCTCAGCTCCGCTAAAGCACACTGCTTCCCTCCCAGTCCCTCCTCAGCACAGCAGAGGGACTGCTTCCCTCCCAGTCAATCCTCAGCATGGGCTGATTCACACTGCTTCCCTGCTAGCACAGCATGGGACTGATTCACCTGCCATAGCACTGTCAATAGCACAGCATGGGACTGATTCACCTGCCATAGCACTGTCAATAGCACAGCATGGGACTGATTCACCTGCCATAGCACTGTCAATAGCACAGCATGGGACTGATTCACCTGCCATAGCACTGTCACACAGCACAGCATGGGACTGACACACACACACACATAGCACTGTCAACACACAGCACACACACACACACGCACACACACACACAGACAGACAGACAGGACACACACACACACACACACAGACACACACACACTGACCCACACACACAGACAGGCAGACACACACAGACACACACTGACACACACACACACTAACAGACACACACCTTGACACACACACACACACACACACCCTGACACACACACACAGACACACACTGACACACACACACAGACAGACAGACAGAGACACACTGACACTTACACACACACACACACACACACACACACACTGACCCACACACACAGACAGGCAGAAACACACTGACACACACACTGACCCACACACACACACACACAGACAGGCAGAAACACACTGACACACACACACCTTGACACAGACACAGACACACACACAAACAGACAGACACTGACCCACACACACACACACACACAGACACACACATGGTGTGGATCAAACACACACACACTGACACACCTGGAATCACACACACACACACACACACACACACACACACTGACAAACACACAGACAGACAGACACACACTGACCCACAGACACACACACACACACACACACACACAGACAGGCAGACACACACTGACACACAAACAGACAGACAGACACACACACACACACACACTGAGACACACAGACACAAACACACACTGAGACAAACACACACTGAGACACACTGAAACATACAGGAAACGGGAGATTTTCAAACAGGAAATCGAACATTTCTAGTATCGAGCAGCACCTTCTGGTTTTCAGTGAAAGCTGGTCAGGCTTGGATGTAAGCTTAAAAAATAAACGCATTTCAACAACTGTGCAGCGGCGCAGCGGGTTAAGGTCGTGTGTGCTTCAAGAATGTCATGATGCAAGTTCAAAGCACGGTATTTTTTGTTTTCACACACGATATGTGCTGTTTTAAAACATAAATACATTGTTTAATATAAATGGTGTGGATATCAAACTGCTTGACAGTTCCTGGTTTGTTTTGATGTTGACCAACATGTGAAACA